>JASDQU010242305.1:86912-119259 GCA_032191745.1 Picea mariana
ATAAGAAAAAGCATTCTGTGGTTTTCTCCCGATTTGGGTTTCCACGTAAAACACTGGTGTACTGTGTATGTGTATGATTGTTCATTTGTTCATTTCTTATTTACTCTGCAGTTATTGGATAATAATGCTTCATTGATATAACACTTGGATTATATGGTTAAATTGCTCTATTACTAATTCACCCCCCCTCTTAGTAATCCAACAAGAATAAAGCTAGGTAGAAGTTGCCAAATTTTGTTGAGGATGGGAGACTGAAAAATTGACTCTCGCCATCCCTCAATTGTTTCCATGATGCCTATATGGTTCCTATCTGAGATTCTCATGATGCTAGCACTGTGGTCCCAAAGATTTGAACTGTAGGAGAAAATATTGAGAAGTTGATTTTGAGTCTCCTCCTCAGTACCACAAAGGTGACACCAAGAAGGGCCTATAAAGCCTCTTTTCCTTAGGTTGTCCCAAGTAAGAATGTTGTTGTTCATTGTTAACCAAAGGAAGGTGCTAATTTTTGGCCAAATCTTTGCGCCCCAATTTTTTCTCCAAACCTATTCTTTTGGGAGGGATTTATGCCATGCGCTGAGGGAATAAGCTTCTTGTATGTTGAAGGTTTCATTGGTTGAGTGACCCCACCTGAGGATGTCCACCTCTTATTAGTTGAAGATTCTCCTTGAGCTGATTTGATTGAGCAGTGGTTGAAGGTTTATCTCACGGAGGATGTTAAACTCTTCGTGAGTGTTTTTCCATTTACGCTGGGTGTCTCTTATAGCTTCTAGAAACCATAATTCAGCCACTTTATGGAGGCCTGCACCTGTCATTAAGGGAATGAAAGAACTGAGAGTGAGATCTTTGTCCAGGGCCGGAAGTTGCTATCAGGAGTCGCTCCAGAAAAGAGCTGAAGTCCCACCCTGCAATTCCCATAAAGTGTGATATGTTGTCATCCCCTTATTGTGCCTAACCACATTCCAGATAAGAGAACCCGAGCTATAACCATTCCATATGATTAGATCCTTTTTCCAGTGTGGATGGTGTGTATTTTTTCCTCCATAGGTGCACCCAGAGGTCTTGCAGCCTTTTTAACCATCTCCACTAGATTTTTGCACTGAGGACTTTATTGATAAGAGAGGGGTCTCTGAGACCAATTCCCCCTGTGTGCTTTGGTCTACACACATTTTTCCAACTGACCAGAGCCATCTTGCATCCCTCTTTGGTTCCCTACCAGAGGAATCCCCTTTGAATATTTCTTAAAGTGTTGAGGATAAATTTTGGGGCCGTGAGCGCCGAGAAAACATAGATCGGGAGGGCTTGAAGGATAGATTTGAGGAGGACGAGGCGATAAGGGAAAATTGAGGGAGCAGAAAGACCAAGAGGAAAGTTTTATCCTGAAGCTGGAAATCATATTTTCCCATGAGGTAGTTCTTAGAGGATTGTCAATTAGGGGGATGCCAAGGTACTTGGAAGGTAGGATGCTATGGGTGAACCACAAGAGTTGTGTAATATGACGTTGGATCTAGATAGGCGTATTGAAGAAGATGATTTGGGATTTAGAGAGGTTAAATTCCATGCCCGAAGCATCACATAAGAGGTTGATCATGAAGCAGATTCGGAGGGCTTCTTGGACTATGGGGATTCCCATTAAGAGTATATCATCCATGAACTGAATGTGCAAAATGGGAGGAGATATCCCATGGGGGGTGAGACATGAGAAGGAGTGGTCTATGATGGTTTCTTTAATGGATCGACTCATCCCTTATGCCATTAAGATAAAGAGAAAGGGATAAATTGGATCCCCTTGCCATATTCCTCTGAAAGGAGAGAATGGTTTGGAAGGGACGCCATTGACCAGGATGGAGAACAAGGCTAACGAGGTGAGATTGACAATCCAGGAGACCCATGAAGGATCAAAACCAAAGGAGAGAAGGGTTTATTTCAAGTAGTTCTAGCTTAGTTTATCAAAATCTTTAGAAAGATCCAATTTTAGAAGCATACCAGGAGACTTGGTCGAATGAAGCGAGTGGATTACTTCATGAGCTAGGATGATATTGTCCAGGATCTATCTACCTTCCATGTATCCAGACTATTCCGAAGAGATGATGAACGGTAGGATGGGTTTAATATTATTAACTATGATTTTTGTAAGAATCTTATAGATCACATTACAGAGTGCAATGGGTTGGAAGTGAGTTGGGGAGGTGAATTTGTTCTCTTTTGGAATGAGAGTGATGAAGGTGGTGTTGAGGGTGTTGTTCCTGAGTTTATACTAAGGCTTCAAAGTATACTGTCAAGTCATCTAGAACAATAAAAAGAGTTTAAAATATGAAAATAAAGTCAATTCTTTAGGGAAAGAAGCTATGGTTGATTTCTAAGTTGTCTTTGCCTAGATTCCCAATGTTCCTAGATGCTTATGTCATGTTCAATCATTGCCCATGAACGTTCAAGTTCAACCCAGGTGCTAGCGGTCTCTAAAATGGTATTGAACAAGTTTAATGCAATGTTGGTCTGATCTGTGAGGTCGGGCTCAATATTAGGCTATCTTGCAACAGGTACAGTCATGGAGGAAAGAAAATTAAAAGATCTATTTTTTTTATGTTTGATTTTTCTTGTCTTCAATAATATGAGAAAAATTCCTGAAATTGAATTAATAGTATAACAATTCAAAGGTCGTTTTCCATATCTGAGTCAAATTTGAAAATAATGAGTTTTATGAGATAAAAACATAAAGCTGTTAAAACAAAGTGAGGCATCAATCACAGAACAATCTCACTATGATATAGTAGAAGAAAAATGGATGTGAAACTTTTAATGAAGCATAAAATGTGGTAATCTAACTAATTCACAGGTATTGTACTTACTAATAGCCAACACAGAAGAAAATCTCTAAACAATCAGATAACTAAATGAACCATATAACCAYAGTAGATGTTGTACTAAGTTGTGATTAAGCATTCATCAAAGACATATAAATAAAGATGTTGGAATATGAAAGAACAGAAGAACACATAACTCAAGATTGACGAAATATGGAGTCGATGGTCTGATTTTGTCTTAATTCTCGAAAAGGAGAGATCTCTCTCCTACAGTCGGCCAGGAAAAAACCTTATTTTAGTCTTTTGGAACTATATTTATGCAAAATATTACCAACCCTAGATGGTTGGAGTTTTTTTTACTTCTAGATATTAACAATTACCAAATAAAAACTTGAACCGTTTCACTTGGTTCCTTTCTATATCCTTCTCATATTGCCAGAACGAGCATGCATGTGTTACTTCATTATTTCTTTGAAGTACTTTTTTCACCTGGCTTTGACGCACCTGCTTAGAAATTGTACTAATATTCTTGAAGGCTCTGTCACATCCTTTGCCTAAAAAAGATACAACTTTCTCTGTAATTTCGGCAACCTGTCTTCAATCCTTTTACCTTTAAAATTTATTGATTGCAACTGTAAATTTGGCTCTACCAGCCATTTATCCATTTGAGTGACGTCAACCTGTTTCAACTGTGAAATTTCAATCTGAGATTCATTTAAGCTTTCTTTGATGTCCAGTTGATGCTTTATAACATTGATTTTCCCTAATACTCTAGCACAATTGTATTTTCTAATGCCAAGTGATTTTTTATCTAGAAAATCAAAGGCGTCTTTAGTAATTGATTTCTCAAGCGAAGATGGCCTATCTTATTCATTCTTTATTATTGTCTCTTTTTGATATTTTCCCTAGTTGTATAGTATCTTTGTATCTGGGATATTTCCCTTCTTATTCGAGACCTCAACTTTCTCCAGGTTTTCCAGGGTTTCTTGTTTGGTAGAGCTTCCAACTTATGGATTTTGGGTCTCTGCTTGTTGTGTATCTGGAGATTTTAGGCTTTGCCCTTGTAATACTTTGGGTAGGTCACTTCTCCTGTGTTTTTGGAAATTGTAAAACTCAACCATTTCACCAGGTAGCAGAGATCGAACTCGGCTTATAACTTCTTGGTAAGATCTTACCCCTCGAAACATTTTGTCATGAGGAGACTCTTCATGTTCATACTTTTTAAGATTGCAACCAGCCATATGGTTTCCCACGACCCTTTGTGGGTCATGCTTCTTGAATTCAATGCTAACCATCTTTATCTCTTCTAAATTTGAAGCCTCCACCTTAGAGTGACCGAAATCCAATAAGGAAAATGAACCAATAGACAAAGGAAAAGATGGCCATACCCTTTTCTGCACAGCTTTTAGCTCTTTGCTAATCCTGCCAAGTAAAACTTGTCGTGCAACTTCATGGCACACCAATATATCTGGTAAAAATTGTGGTAATTCATATGGAGGGACTGAGAAGCCGAAAACTCTGATAAAGAGAAATTTTCCTCTATGTACCAGTCTGCCACTTTACCCAGGCTACCCATAACCTTGTCTGAAATTCTTGGCGGTGGTTGACCAAATATAAAAATATTCATTGGCACCACTACCCAATTAAAGATTTCATAAAAGAAATCTTTTGACTTATCTTCCCAGAGCTTCGAATGGTAATCATGAATTGGTTATGCATTGTCTGGAGTCCAACTCTAGCTCATCAACAGGAAAGGTGTCATGAAACATATAGCGTCCATAACATAAGATGACATAAAGAATAGAGTTGGTTCTCCTTTGGTTTTCTTCGTTTGGTATTTTGAGATTTTTCTAGCTAGATTATCTAACAATATCTTTGCCTAGTCAAAAAAAAATCCTTCCTCCACCAAGTGAATAATGGGAACCCATGGTAGAAAGAAATGGGCCATGTTCTCTTTTCCATAAATTTTGCACATCATCATGGCTATATACATGAACTGTGGTTCAATCAATGAGATGGAATATACGCCATGAGATTAGGCTCTGAACTTTTCAGGGCGTGAGCACCAGTCTTTTTTCAGGTCAGAAAGACTCTTTCCAAACTGATCACACTCCTTATTATTAAAATTCACAAGAAAAATGGCGTTATAAATGAAGTTTGATGTTGTGGACAATTTATACATGACCTATATGTGTTCTGGTCGAAATGACCCAACGACTACTTTCTGAGAGTTGAATATTGTTCGAGTTAGGATATCTACATGATCCAGTGCCCATCTAATCATGTCAGTTTAAGGTAAAATCCTCGGCCTGGTTGCTATCTTGTGCAGTTTTGCTTGAGCGATAATCTTATAATTAGTAGATAATTTATCCTTTTCATTGTCGCTTGAATCATCAGGACATTTTACCACTTCATATTGTATGGTGTTGAACACATGCATCCAGGTTTTAACTATGTTTATACTTCTAGGCGAAGTATCAGAAATAACGTCTGTATTCTGGCCAGAACTTTCACCAGCTACTTTAGGTGCTTTCCGTGGACCCATGATATGAAATTTAGTGTTATGTTGCCTGTTATAGAGAATGAGAATGCGGAAAACTAGTTATTTCGCTAAGCCAGCTCTTAAGAAAACAAGAAAGTGATTCAGAACTAAAAATCATTTTTGCCTTAAACGCATAAAATATGCGTATACCTTCACTGACAACACATTTAATTACTTTAATAAAAATATTTGGGCATTAAAATATGATCCTATTTGGAATCATTTCCCTAAATAATATATTAATGTCATTTATGGTCGATATCTTGAGAAAAGCACAGAATTTGAATATATCCGAGTTAATTTTAAGCAATAGATTAATTAGAGTATAATCCTCATTTAGTACCTTAATTAATCATATCTAACACTTAATCGATTTTTGGCATTTTAGGTCTCGGGGATCTTTAAAGCAAATTAAACTAAGAGTTATGAAAGGTGAAATCGCAACAGGTTTTAATTTGGTATAATCATATTTAACTCTCTTAATTATTTCTGATTAGTTTAAAATGTCGGGGCTTCTGGTATCGATACTTCAGACCCTTTATATGTGATAGCATCCCGAATCGTGAAGTCGTGACAAGATTTACTCTTTGTTAATCTTACTTAATCGTTAATGAACCCAACTTAACATTTAATTACTTTCATGAGTTTGGGTATCAGGACTTCGAGGATGCTCAATATCGAACCTTTGTATTTCGCGAAACCTCGACTCCCGAAATTTCAAAAGCAAACTTTTATATAGATTGATTCATTAATTAAAAAGGTGGCTCCATAATCTGCTAAGACATTTAAGCCTTTGGATTGATCGGAAGACTTCATTTTGACGATGATTATCCAAGTGCATTTTTGTGCTTTTTATTTAAACAAAAATGAAAATTATTTTTAGCCTATGGTTTAGAAAAATATATATGTTTCAACATATGCTCCATCTAGGGATATCATCTCCTTGCGGGATGGGAAGAACATGTAGACCGAGTGCCTTTAATGGGTAAATGGAGTCATTATTGCAGTTTTGTGAAACACATTCTGAAGAAAGCATGAAACAGGAATTTAGGATTTCATCCTTAACTTTGAAAACTCTCAAAACTAAAACATTTGGTGATCTCAAGTTAGGCTTATAATAGTTTTTTTGTTTTAAAACTGACCTCATATTTGTATAAGATAATCAAAACAACCTTAATCGTTCTATCAGGCTTTATTTGATTTTGTTCGCATCAAGGTGAAGTAATTCCAATATTTTAAGTTAGGGAATCCCATTAGCTTAGAATGTAGATCTAGCTGAAAAGAGAAACAGTTACTAGAGCATTTTGTAATTCATTTATAACAACCTATCAGATATGTAGACATTGCTTCACTACCAGCGAGCCTATTCAGTACCCCGGTGAAGTTATTATATTTCCCACATTGAATTTCCTTTCACCACTTCAATTAGTAATTTAGCATTTAAATGTTGAGATGAGGGCAATCATTTAATGAATTTCCTTTCATCACCTCTCTTGGACTAGATGGGGGCAATCATTTAATGAATTTCCTTTCTCCATCTATCTTGTTTCAAAACATGAAGTGGGGGAAATCAATCGGTATGCAATATACCTAGGAAAATATATGTTTATAATTTAACAACAGAAGTCTGTCAACTCACTTCAATTGCTCTGGACTAATCCTCTTCTGACCATCAAACATCTTTTCCTTCAGGGAAGTTCTCAAGGGGAGTTCTTATTATATTTTTCAGGGACTTTCCTTGAGCAAAACTAATCAGTTTAATCATGTTAGAATGACTAAGAGAGTTAGGATTAACCTAGACATACTTTCAGTTCAATTAAAGTTAGAGGAATTATAAAACCTTTACCTATTCTCGTTTTGAAGATTTGTTTATGAGTTTCCAAAGTTAAGGTGAGATCTTTCTCCTCTATGAAGCTCATGAGATGATATCAAGAATCTTGTGAAGAAATAGCGTGGTCATGAATAGGGGAAAAGAAAGAGGTTTCATATGTTCTGTTGTAGGTACAATTAGTCTTAAACGAGCTTATTACTCAACTCTTGAAACTTTTCCTTAAACTCTTTTTATTGCTTATTTTTCATATATATATATATATATATACTTACCTCGTCTAGAGAATAAATTTGATAATTAAAAGTTGCTTTTCATTTCTATGATTAAAGGTTTTGGTGATGATATTAGTAAACATAAGATTACTGTCTTACTCATTAACATCTCTTGGAAAATTTTAACTTGAGTTTTTAAGACATAAATTCATACCTCAGTAGTTTCTTATACTTCCAGCCAAGCAGACTATTAGTTTATTACCTGTTTCGAGAGACATTTAACATGAGTATCTATGCATGTCACCTTTTTTATATCTCAAGTCTCTCGGCTTATCAGCAAGTATCCTGCAATAACATAAACACGATAGCTGTCAGGAACTCTAGTAGATTAGAAACCTTCTTATTGCATTTTTTTGATATAGTATATATATATATATATATATATATATATATATATTAATGGCTGACCTTTTTGTATTTACAGTAAAAATAAAAACTTACCGAAAGAAAGGTAACTATAAACAAAACATGAAAACAAATCAGTATGTACAATGAGAGTTCAGAGACATATTACTGCATGAAGTGCTTGAGGTACCACCCATTGATAGGGGTGTTAAGAATCTTTCCGTCGAGATTTTCTAACAAGAATGCATTCTTTCCCTTAGAAGCTATAATTTTGTATGGTCCGCACCAGACCTGATCAAACTTACCATGTTTCTCATCATCCTATTTTCTGGCTTCCCATTATAGAACCAAATCACCAGGGAGAAATTCCCTATCTTTAGCTTTTTGGTCAAATAAGGCTTTCATATTATCTTGATATTTCTGTAGTTTTTCATTTACTTCAGCCCTATTTTGTTGAATTTCAATCAATTGATTTATCCTCCTAGTAATGTCATTCGGTTCTTCTTTTGAGTCTTTCCAAAGTTTCATTACTGGCAGCGCTAGATTTATGGGTGAAATGACGTCAGTACCATATACCATATGGAATGGAGACATTCTGATTGACCGTTTTGTGCCTATCCTATTAACCCATAAAGCATATTTTAAATGTACATGCCATGCTTTCTTATTTTCGATCGGTACTTTCTTAATTATAGTGATGAGGCTTTTGTTAGATGACTCAGCTAATCCATTGCCCTAAGAATAGTAGGCCATGGATTTTCCTAGAACAATGTTATACTTTTGGCAAAAACTTATCATGGTCATGGAAAGGCCTGAGCATTATTAGTAACTATTTTTCGAGGACAACCAAATCTTGATAGAATATTCTCCTCCAAAAAACTGATCACTACTGCGTCTGTTGCGTTTCATGTAGGAATGACTTCCACCCATTTAGTAAAATATTCTGTAGCGGTCAGAATCCATTTATGTTGAGAACTTGAGTGTGGATGGATTTCTCCAATAAAATCAAGACCCGATTGCTGAAACAGAGGTTCAGTTTTAACTAGAACTAAAGGTAATGCCAAAATTTTATGTTTGCATGTAAACAACTGACAAGGATTACAAGTTCTGAATTTAGTGTTTACATCAATGAACAATTTCGGAGTAATACCCAACTCTTAATATTTTATAAGTCGTTTCTCTCCAGGCATGGTGTCCTCCACACACTCCTTTATGGAATTCATTTATAACTTTTTATGTTTCGGGTTCTACTAAGCAACTCAGTAAGAATCCTAGGGGATCCTTCCAATACAATTGACCATCTATAATACAATATTTTACAGCGTGTAACTTCAATGTCCTAGATTTAGATGGGGTTAGTTCACTGGGGCACTGAAGGGTCAGTAAATAAGAAACAATGTCGTTGTACCAAACTGAAGAAGAGAATTTTTCTAGAATTTTAGTTGTGGGCACAGTGACATCGAGTTCGTCTATCTCTAAAAATCCTTCGTTCTCTTGCAGATGATTTATTCTAAGTACTTTCATATTTGATTCAGCCAACAATTTAGCCAATCCCTGACCTTTAATAATTTTATTTGGTTTAACTTCCAGGTCTAACTCCTGAATTTTGACTAACCATCTGCCTCTCCTTCCATCCCTATCGAGTTTAACTAGTATATCCTTAACAGAACTGGTGGGTACATAAGAAATAATATTTGAATGTAGTACATAGGTTCTGAAAGATTTGAGGGATTTCACTATTTCATAAGCTTTCTTTTCCAATATATCATATTTTATCTCATCATCTCTGAGACTTTTACTAAAGAACACAATTGGTTGCTCAAAACCATCGTCATTCTTCTGTAACAATATGGTTGCAATAGTATGCTCAGAAGCAAATGAAAAAATAAAAAATTCTTTCAAATAATCAGGACTTGCCAGTACTGGTGCTTCACCTATGACCTTCTTAATGCGTTGGAATGATGCCTTAGCCTCTTTTTTCCACTTTACCTCGTTGTCCTTCTTAAGCATATCTATAATCAATTTTACAATTTCAGTGAAATTTGTAATGAATCTTCTCAAAAAATTTATTTTCCCTAAAAACGATTGAATTTCTTTCCTATTCCTAGGAATATTAATAGTATATATTGCTTCAATCCTTTTGGGGAAATTTTAATTCCATCCCTAGACTCTGTATGGCCCAAGAGCTTACCTTCTTGCATTGAAAAATGAGATTTCTTAGGATTCAGAGACAAACCAAATTTGCGACATTTTTCGAAAGTTTGTTTGAGGTGTACTAGATGTTATGCATCATATTTAGAAAAAACAGTTAGATCATCAAGATAAATAACAACAAACTTATCTCTTTCGCTAACGAAGGTGATGCCCATAGCTTGTTGGAAATTTGTTCCTGCATTCATTAAACCGAAAGGCATTTTGTCATACATAAAGGTACCCCAAGGGGTAGTGAATGCAATTTTATCTACTACACTTTGATTGTAGCCTGAAAATCCATCAATCATAGACATTCTATTAGCTCCTACTACTTTCTCTAAAACGTGATCCATTTTAGGCAATGGATAATTATCTTTGAGTGATGATTTTTTTAGATTCTTGAAGTCTACACACAGTCTGATTTCACCATTTTCCTTTCTTACTAGAACTAAATTAGCTACCCACTCGGAGTATCTGAGTGGTAAAATGATCTTGGCATCCAAAATCTTCTTTACTTATTTCTCTATCACATACAACAATATAGGGCTAATCTATCTGAGTTTCTGCCTGAATGGTTTGACACCTTGTTTCAGAGGAATTTTGTGTTCCATTATAGTGGTGTCATAAGTTCTTAATTCGTCATAGGACCAAGCAAAAATGTCTTTATACTATCTAAGAAACTCAACATACTTACTTTTTGTTTTAGGAGAAAGGTACTTAGATAATTTTACCAACCTAGGATTTTATTTGGTGCCTATATCACAATCTTCAACCTCTTCTGACTGAGGTTATAAGGTGGACTTAAAAGGAATGTCGTCATGATTAAATAACCTCTCTAAGGGGATCATACCTTTGGGGATCTGATTATTTTTCAAAATAAGCATACGATGATTAGCAATCTTATCTTGAAAATATTGAAGATCTTCCCCTTCTTACATGATCCAAGCGAGATCATTCTGATTTTCTTAGTCGACATGTGTTTCAGCAAAGTCATCCACCAATTATAAAAATTTCCTGATTTGTTCATCATCCTTGAAAACCTACCAATGTTGTATGTTATTCGGTATGGAAGGTCTATGTCTCATCTCTATATGGTATTTAAGTTTGTAAATCGTTGGAGGCACGAAGGTTGAGGCCGCTTTAGCCAATGAATCTGCCCGTTGATTCTTAGTTCTATAGATGTAATGAACATTAACCGATGAGAAAAAAATCTCGATTAGATCCCAGGAATAGTTCCTATCAAATCTCAACCTTGGGTGCTTAGCCTGGTATTGATGATTAATTTGTTTTATAATCAGTTCAACATCACCATAGACTTCTAAGTTCTTAATCTTTAATTTTCTGGCAGCTTCTAATCCTAAGACTAGGGCCTCATATTCACATACATTGTTAGTATAATTTATGTCCCATTGTAATCTATAAGAAAAAGGAATGATAAACTCATTGTTGGGTGCTACAAATAGCACTCCAGCTCTTTCTCCTTCACAAGATGAAGCACCATCAAAATACATTTTCCAAACTCCAGAACTATATACATCTTTACTTATTTTCTCTTATTTTTCTTTTTATGAACAATTTTCTTCTATACATACATCTAAATCATCATCAATAGACAAAATACAATTCCTGGTCGGTAATATAAATAGGGTAGTTATTTGGGTTCAGCGGATCACTTACCATAAACGCCAACCTTGTTTATCTGTACAAGCATGTGAACTATCCTCCAAAGATTAGGATTGTGGCGTATGTCATGTTGAGTTGGAGGGATCCTCCAAGTTTGGCGCCCCAAGACCTGGATAACAACATGCCATACTTTGGGGGTATATCATCGACAACCACATCCATCAGAATGTTTTTTACAGGAATTTGTGCAAGATTGACTACTAAATCTTTTACCATACCTACACATTTAACCTTTCTCGGATCAAAAGAATACAAGTCTCCATATGGTCGAGTGATTTTGAGACCAAGTCTATCCATAATGGCTTTAGGCATTACATTGTGAGAGGCTCCAAAATCCAACATGCAATTATGGAGCAGGTGATCGTGCACAGTTAGCATAATATAGAAAGGGGTGATGGTATCTCTGGTGCCTTCGAAATGTGGACCAAAAATTATATTAGGCTTATAGTCTTCTAAATTTATAACATTAGTCTGACTTTCATTGTCTAAAAAATTAATTATTTTAGCAATTTGCTTTCTGTATACTGGGTTTTTTTCCAGTTTGACCAAAGGTATAGGGATTTTGATTTTATTAATTTCATTTTCTAGACTGAAATTTCCTGTTTTTTTATCAGCTTCTGTGGTTTGGGCTTCTATCCCCTTCTTTTTAGTTTTATTTATTTGTGATGTTTTTGTTTCAGCCACAGGAACCTCTACTTTCCTTGTGTTAATAACTGGTGTTTCTGCTGGCTTTTTCTTGGTAGACTGTGTGTCAGCAGTCTTGGTTTTAACAATCTGTTTTTCATCAGTTTTTGAAGTTGCCTCGTCTGTTTCCCCTCTCGACAGAATTTTCTTCGATGGGTCAGTTGTGATATTCTTGTTTCTAGGCATTAAACTGTATTTCTGTTGGAGTTTGGCCATTATATTATCAATGATTCCTTGATAAGTTGAATCCTCTGTAATATTTTTATTCTCATCATTTTCAGATCTGTATTCTGTATTTAAGGATTTTTCATAATCTTGTCTCATCAAATAATGTTCTTGACAATCCTCGCCAAAGATTATTTATATCTTTTTCTAACTCCTCAAAATTTTGCATGTCTTCTCCTCCTATAAAATTTTCATTTTTGAAGGGGGTTTGAATCTTTTGATCTTCATTCTTAATTTGTCTTTGTTGTATTCAAGGGTTAGGATTCCTTCTGAAATCCTTTCTAGGGAACTGATCATTCTTTGATTGGTCTAATTCCATTCTCAAGATTTTGTTCGACAATTCTTTAATTATTCTCTCCATGTCATCCATCTTATCTTCCGAAGACCTCCCAGATCCAGAGGGTCCTCCTTGTTCTCTATACCATCTAGTTTCTTTATTTCCCATTTCAAATTTTGTTTTTAACTTTACTGATGCCATCATGTTTGATTCGATTTCTACAGCGTCATCCTACATTTTAGTGAGATCAACAGATCTCCTTTCTCTCAACAATAGAGCGAAATCTAGATCAAAAGCCTCAACAAAATTTACTTTTGCTGCAGGTTGGGAAGGTTTAACCTCAGCTAGAATTTTATTATATAATTTATTGAATCTTTGGGTAAACTCAAGAATTGATTCTGAATTTTTCTTTCTCAGAGCCCCAAAATCGGTTAGATAATAGAGATGATCTTTCCTTTCTCCCCATTGTCTAATAAAAGCATTTTCTAACTCATCATATGATCCTATGGACCCTGTTGGGAGTCCTCGGAACCAGGTTCTCACTTGACCTTCAAAAGCTTGAATGAGAAGCCTCAAGTAAACATCCTCGTGCTTGAGGCTAAGGATATCAACAAATTGGTCAAAGAAATTGATGTGTTCGATAGCAGTTAAATCTCCCTCTCTAGTAAACCTCGACAGATTTTTCATATAATTTTTAGGTTGATCATGGAGAGGTACTGGGAGGACCAAAGGGGCATACCTAGCAGCTACTTTGGCAAAGATTCTAGGAGGTGGGGATGGTACTTGACCACCCTCCCCTCCCCCAAGACCACCACCCTCGGCTGCAACCATTGATAATTTAGAGGGTGAAACTTGGAGATTATAGACAAGAATTTTAAATATATGTTGTGACCTTTCAGTTATGTCTGGATAAAGCAAAATTGTTTCAGAGAACTGACTGTCGGGAGACAAGAAATTTGAAAAATAGGGAACTGGAAAAAGGGGACTGGTTTCTTTGGACTCAGAGGATGTGTACATAGGAGAACCAACAAGAGTCGAGTCAAGGTATATAGTATATTCTTCTGAATTTTGAGAGGTTGTAGACTGAATCTTGGGAACTGATGAAACATCAATCGAGGTAGGAAGTGAGATAGATATTTTACCTCTATTGGTAAAGGAGACAGTTGGAAAAGTTTTAGTTTTAAATTTGGGTAACACCAACTCAGGTTCTAGGGTTTCGATTCTATCAATGGATGTTTCTCTGAAAAGGAGTTGGGTATTCGACTGTTCAAGTAGACCCTTAGTATTTGATTGTGTGGATTTGGGTTGATAAATCTTACTCGTTGATGAAGCAGTCTGTTTAAGGTATCTTCTTGTTTTCAGAAGTTTTTCAGGATTGGATAGAGGGGAGGTATGCTTATCGTCTGGATTCTTTCTAGTATTCTTTCGATTAGAAGTCAGTTTATTATTTGTGGAGTCGCTAAGTGAAGGATAAAAATAGCCTTATAAAGTGTTCAATCTTTGTTCACTATCAAAGAAAGAAACTTACCAATGTCATTCTTCCCAGGGAAAAATAACTTCATTTCTTTGTTCCTCGGCAATGGCGCCAAAAAGAGGTTGTTCCTGAGTTTATACTTAAGGCATCAAAGTATACTATCAAGGCATCCGTAAAAATAAAGAGAGTTTAAAATATGAAAAGAAAGTCAATTCTTTAGGGAAAGAATCTATGGCAGATTTCTGAGTTGTCTTTGCCTAGCTTCCCAACATTCCTCGATGCTTATGTCCTGTTCAATCACTGCCCATGAACGTTCAAGTTCAACCTGAGTGCTAGCGATCTCTAAAATGGTATTGAACAAGTTTAATGCAGTGTTGGTCTGATCTGTGAAGCTGGGCTCAATATTAGGCTGTCTTGCAACAGGTACAGTCATGGAGGAAAGAAAATTAAAAGATCTGTTGTTTTTATGTTTTCTTTTTCTTGTCTTCAATAATATGAGAAAAATTCCTAAAATTGAATTAATAGTATAACAATTCAGGGGTCATTTTTTGTATCTGAGTCAAATTTGAAAATAATGAGTGTGGTGAGAGAAAAACATAAAGTTGTTAAAAAAAAGTGAGGCATCAATCACAAAAGAATATCACTCTAATACAGTAGAAGAAAAATGGATGTGAAACCTTTAATGAAGCACAAAAAGTGGTAATCTAACTAATTCACAGGTCTTGTACTTGCTAATAGCCAACACAGAGGAAAATCTGTAAATAATAAGATAACTAAATGAACCATATAACCACAGTAGATGTTGTACTAAGTTGTGATTAAGCATTCATCAAAGACATATAAATAAATTTGTTGGAATACGAAAGAACAGAAGAACACATAACTCAAGATTGACAAAATATGGAGTCTCTAGTCTTCATTTGTCTTAATTCTCGAAAAGGAGAGATATCTCTCTTACAATTGGCCAGGAAAAATCTTTCTTTTGGTCTTTTGAAAATATATTTATACAAAATATTGCCAAACCTAGATGGTTGGAGTTTTCTTTACTCCTAGATATTAACGGTTACAAAATAAAAACTTGAACCATTTCACTTGGTTTCTTTCTATCTTCTTCTCCTATTAGCAGAACGAGCATGCATGCGTTACTTCATTATTTCTTTGAAGTACTTCCTTCACCTGGATCGAGACACTCGATGCACCTGCTTAGAAATTGTACTAATATTCTTGAAGGCTCTGTCACATCCTTTGCCACAAAAAGATACAACTTTCTTTGTAATTTCGACAACCTGTCTGCAATCCTTTTACCTTCAAAATTTATTGACTACAACTGTAAATTTGGTTCTACCAGCCATTTATCCATTTGAGCGACGTCAACCTGTTTCAATTGTGAAATTTCAATCTTAGATTCATTTAATCTTTCGTTGATGTCCAGTTGATGCTTTATAACATTGATTTTCCCTAATACTCCAGCACAATTGTCTTTTCCAATGCCTAGTGATTTTTTATCTAGCAAATCAAAGGCCTCTTCACAATCTTCCTTTATTCCTTTGGCCATTTTCTTACTCTCGGATATATTGGCCTCCCATGCCTTTAGTATGATGTCACCCCTGATTTGTTCTATGATATTTAATCTGGGAGTTACTGGTACCTCTTCCCTAGCCGAAGATACGATTTCCTTTTGAAAGGTGGTTCAGGCTGCAGTAGCCTCATTTTCTCTGAAACCAATATTATCTAATGATTGACCCATCTCCCGAAAATAATCTTGGATGATCCTTACCTTAGAAAATAGGATTTGTTGTATTGCTTCCAACTTCTGATGCACTTCCAATACCTAGGCTTGAAACACTGCTATATTAAAAACCTGGCTTTCTGTAGAACTCCATTTAGCTTGCAGCTGCCTTACTAATTCTTCTTGTTGAATGGCCTACCCTTGAATTGCTTGAGTTGTCTTTTGTACTTCTTCAAGATATTATTTAAGTCATTGAATTTCTTGTCTGTCTTTGGCTCTATCCTATTTGAGTCCTTTGCTGACCTCGTTTTTTATATTATTCTCTACATTCCTTATTTTATCTCACAGCTGATTTATCAACTGATTCCTCTACCTTAGCCTTTCTTTCAGACTATCAACAGAAAATAAGTTGGTCATTGCAAAAGCTCCCAAAGAGCTTGCCACCTCTGTAGAAAAATCTTCTTCTTCCAAATTTTTCCCATATAATAATACTCTGTGATTTTTTACCATTGCACCCTCTCTCATGTGCATTTCTTTCTTCACCACGACCTTTCTTTTCTTACTGAAAAATAAATTGGTGGGAGGTATCTCCTCGACAGAGATAGGCGTGAAATCGCTTATGAACATTGCCTATGTATTAAGGTTTCCTCTAGTGAACTATAATGTTGTGATAACCTCAATGGGGTTGTCTATTTCTGTGGATAACTTTTTCCTGGCTTCTTCAGTAGTTGATTTCTCAAGAGAAGACAACGGCCTATATTCTCTGTTATTTATTATGGTCTCTTTTTTATCTTTGACATGGTTGTCTAGTATTTCTATCTTTGGGATATTTCCCGTCTGAGTCGAGACCTCAACTTTCTCCAGTTTTTCAAGGGTTTCTTGTTTGGTAGAGCTTCCAACTTTTGGATTTTGGGTCTCTTCTTGTTGTGTATCTGGAGATTTTAGGCTTTTCCCTTGTAATAGTTTGGGTAGGCTACTTCTCCGGTGTTTTTGGAAATTGTAAAAATCAGCCATTTCACCAGGTAGCAAAGCCCGAAATCGGCTCAGAACTTCTAGGTAATATCTTACCCCTCAGAACATTTCTTCATGAGGGGACTCTTCATGTTCATATTTTTTAAGATTGCAACCGGCCATATGGTTTCCCACGACCCTATGTGGGTCGTTCTTCTTGAATTCAATGTTAACCAACTTTATCTCTTCTAAAGCTGCAGCCTCCACCTTAAAGTGATCGAAATCCAATAAGGAAAATGAACCAATCGACAAAGGAAAAGATTTCCATACCTTTTTCTGCACGACTTTTAGCTCTTTGCTAATCCCTCTAAGTATAGTTTGTCGTGCAACTTTACGGCACACTAGTCGGTCTGGTAAAAATTGCGGTAATGCATATGGAGGGATCGAGCAGCCAAAAACTCTGATATAAGAGAAATTTTCCTCTATGTACCAGTCTGCCACTTTAGCCAGGCTACCCATAACCTTGTTTGAAATTCTTGGTGGTGGGTGACCAAATATAACAATATGCATCAGCACCACTACCCAATTAAATATTTCATAAAAGAAAGATTTTGCGTTATCTTCCCAGAGCTTCAAATGGTAATCATTAATTGGTTCTGCACTGTCTGGAGTCCAACTCCAGGTCATCAACAGGAAAGGCATCATGAAATTAATAGCGTCCATAACATAATCTAACATAAAGAATGGAGTTGGTTTCCCTTTGGTTTTCTTCGTTTGGTATTCTGAGATTTCGCTAGCCAGATTATCTGACAATATCTCTGCCCAGTCAAAAGAAAATCCTTCCGCCATCGAGTGAATAATGGGAACCCATGGTAGGAAGAAATGGGTCATGTTCTCTTTTCCATAAATTCTGCACATCATCATGGCTATATACATGAACTGTGGTTCAAGCGATGAGATGGAATATACGTCATGAGATTCAGCTCTGAACTTTGAACTTTTCAGGGCGTGAGCACCAGTCTTTGATTAGATCGGAAAGACTCTTTCCAAACTGATCACACTCCTTATTATTAAAATTCACAAGAAACATGGCGTTACAAATGAAGTTTGATGTTGCGGACAGTTTATACATGACTTGTATGTGTTCTGGTTGAAATGACCTAACGACTACTTTCTGAGAGTTGAATATTGTTTGAGTTAGGATATCTACATGATCCAGCGCCCATCTAATCATGTCGGTGTAATGTAAAAGCCTTGGCCTGGTTTCTATCTTGTGCAGTTCTGCTTGAGCGATAATCTTATATTTAGTAAATAAGTTATCCTTTTCATTGTCGCTTGAATCATCAGGATAGTTTACCACTTCATATTGTATGGTGTTGAACACATGCGTCCAGGTTTTAACTATGTTTATACTTCTGGGTGAAGTATCAGAAATAGCGTATGTGTTCTAGCCAAAACTTTCACCATCTTCTTTAGGCGCTTTTCGTGGAGCCATGATATCAAATTCAGTGTTATATTACCTATTACAGAGAATGAGAATGCGGAAAACTAGTTATTTCGCTAAGCCAACTCTTAAGAAAACAAGAAAGTGATTCATAAATAAAAATAGTTTTTGACAATGCATTTAATTCCTTTAATAAAAAGATTTGGGCATTAAAATCTGATCCTATTTGGAATCATTTCCCTAAATCAGATATTAATGTCATTTATGGTCGATATCTCGGGAAAAGTGCAGAATTTGAATATATCCGAGTTAATTTTAAGCAATTGATTCATTAGAGTATAATCCTCGTTTAGTACCTTAATTAATCATATCTAGCACTTAATCATTTTTTGGCGCTTCGGGTCTCGGGGATCTTTAAAGCAATTTAAACTAAGAGTTATGAAAGGTGAAATCGCGACAGGTTTTAATTTAGTATAATCATATTTAACTCTCTTAATTAATCGCGATTAGTTTAAAATGTCGAGGTTTTAGGTATCGAGACTTCAGACCCTTTATATGTGAGACCATCCTGAATCGTGAAGTCGCGATGAGATTTACTCTTTGTTAATATTACTTAATTGTTAATGAACCCAGCTTAACATTTAATTACTTTCATGAATTCAAGTATCGGGACTTCGAGGATGCTCAATATCGAACCTTCGTATTTCGTGAAACCCCGACTCCCAAAATTTCAAAAGCAAACCTTTATATAGATTGATTCGTTAATTAAAAATGCAGCTCCATAATCTACTAAGACATTTAAACCTTTGGATTGATCGTAAGACTTCATTTCGACGGTGATTATCCAAGTGCATTTTTCTACTTTTTATTTAAACGAAAATGAAATTTATTTTTAGTCTAAGGTTTAGAAAAATATATATGTTTCAACAGATGGTTTGAATGACCTTCCCCGATTTTATGGAATCCTCTATAATTTCCCATACTTCTTCACATATGATATCCCAACAATGATGGAAGAAATCAGAAGTAAACCCATCTGGCCTGGGAGATTTTCATAGCGGAGTGTCCTTGAGGGCTTGATCTACTTATTCTTGGGTGATAGGACTCATCAAAACCTCGTTGTGCTCTTTCGTGACCTCCTTTGGAATGTTCTTGAGGATAGATTCAATCGCTTGGGAGCGATCTATAGGGGGTTCCGTAAGAAGGTTCTTGTAGTAAGAAAGTAATTCCCTTTATATGTCTATGTGTTTTTGGATCTCCAAGCCTTGGTCTGAAACAAGGTGAGTGATGTGATTTGTGTGTCAGTGTTGAACCATCGATCTGTGGAAAAATTTGGTATTTTTTTCTCCCTCTTTGAGCCATTGGATGTGAGATTTATGTCTCCATAGGATTTCTTCATGTTCCTGTCTTTCAGCTAACTGGTTGTTGAGAAGAGATTCTTTCTCATTTAGTGAATCTGTGAGGCCTTGTGTTCTAATCTGTTGTTGAAGGTCTTGAATTTGTTGGTTGAGGATTTCCTGAGCATGGAAGATGTTGCTAAAAGTGGATTTATTCCATGATTTTAATTGTTTCTTGAGATTTTTTATCTTCTGTTGAAATTTGTACATAGGAGTACATGTTGTGATTGTTGCCTCTTTCCACCAAAGGTTTATGATGGCTTGAAAATCTAGGTGTGTTAACCATAATTTTTCAAAACAGAAGGATTTCCTGCCTTGGGTGTCACTAATGTTTATCGATAAAAGTATCGGCCAGTGATCAAATCCTAGAGTGTCAATCACTATGGCATCTCAAACGAGACCATCCAATATGATGGATTCTGAAATTAAGAAGTGGTCTAATCTACACGAGACATGTTGTGTCCCCAAGTGTCTATTGGAGCAAGTGAAGGGACCATTATCTGTTTCAACATCAATGAGATTCAGTAGATCGATGATTCAGTGAAACTGCTCAATGTCATTTCCTAGCCTACACGTGCCCCCCTTCTTTTCCTCCAAACCTGTTATCATATTGAAATTGCCCCCAAGGATCCATTGTTTATTGTCGATATGATTAGAAATCCATTCTAGGTGATGGAGGAAGGTTTCCTTATCTCCTGGGGTTGCTGGGTCGTAGACATTCGTGATGAATCCTTGTTTGTTCGAGCTAATGAGATGGAAGGAGGTTGTGATGGTCCAGTTGGAGGTAAAAAATCCTTCCATCAATACCATGACTAGGTTCCAGAGTACAAGGATCCCTCCTGCAGCCCCTTTTGCATTGATTTTGACAAGATGATCTTGTTTCTAGCATTTTTTAAGAATTTGGGAATCTTCCTCTCCCACACATTTAGTTTTTTTCAAAAGAAGAATGTTTGATTGTTCCTTCATTATCCTTTCTCGGATCAAGCTTTTCTTTCTTCGTGCGTTGAGACCCCTTATATTACTGGATAGCATCTTCATGAGGACGAGAAGGGGTGGAGGGGTGGAAAGCTATCTGAGATCAAATAGATCTGGCCCCAGTTCAGTAGGAAATTTCCCACATCTTGAATGAGTTTGTGTTTTGGTTTTCTGCCTCTTTTTTTCTCTTGTTTTGTGGGTTTGTGTTGATCTTTCGAGATTCCCTTTTGTATTCTGAGATTTTAATTAGCATGGGTTGATCCTCCTGCTATAGAGTTGAGGAAGACTTTGTGGACTTTGCATAGCTGATCCGGAGGTATAGTGTAGAGTTTGTTTTTTGGTAGGCTTGTTCTAGGTGTACCATAGTTATTCCTGCCAGCTCCTGGTCTTCCAGATCTATGTCAGGGTCTTCGATTTTTGGTCCAATGTTTGCAGGGAGGGATGTCTCTGAGTTGGGTATTTGATTAGATCTAAGGGCAAAGGGAATGGGGTCTGGAGAGCCCTGGACTTATGCTGGGACTGAGGGATTTGTGTTACACATTATTTTCGTCATCCCTATGATCATTAATGATGTAAACCTATCTGTTGCCTTCAGAGGGGTCAGTGGCTTGAATTCATGAAGAAAGAAGGGAAAAGAACTTTTCCTGAGATAATAACTTGTGTTTTCATCTGTAAAAACCCTATTTTGGAAGATTTTTGTAGGCTTCTCTATACGCAGGGTGCGGAAATGCCTAATTTCCATAGGTCAATCTATAGCTAGGGTGCAGCGGCCTTCGTACGTGGGAGAAATGAGCATTTTCTCGATGCTTCCAGAAGGAGAAGATTCTATGGTGAGTTGGCTTCCGAAGGGTTTGGATCTTACTCTCTTTCATGATTTAGTGGGATCATCCTAACCTCCTCACCTTATCGTCTTCAGCTTATAAAAGGAGAGGATCTCTCATGGGAAAAGTTAGCTTGATTGAGTTGGATTGAGCCTGGGAAATTTATGTTGACTTTGAGCTTTGCTTTGTCAAGATAGATTGTGAATAGCTATCAGATACACAGTCTCAATATCCATTGGAGCAAGAAGTGTGTGGGAAACAAGGAACTGTTGGAAGGAACCTGACAACATCAAGGCATCTGGTTGTATCTTTCTTCCACATTATATAATACAGTGGCATGCTTCTTTCCCATAAAATCATTATCATTTTATTGCATAATTCCTTGATCATATGCATAGGTTGTCATTGAATATACTTTTATTTCTTTCACTTTGGTTGGTTTGTGTCTCACTGCAGCATCAGTATCACAAGAGCACCGGAGTGAAATAGGAACAACAAAGACATAAGGAAGCGACATTTAAAGGTATGTCTCTCGTCTTTTGTTTAGTAGTAAATTCGATGATTAGATCCTAGAGAAAGCGCCATGTCCTGTCGTGCTTTGTTCTAGATCTAGGTGGATCTAGGGAGATTATTTTATGTCTGCATTTACTAATTTATCCAATAACAATTTGTCATGGGGTCGAAGGGAATGGTGGGATTTTATGATGGGGTATGAAGGGCTTAGAAAGAGTTGTTGGTTGAGGGTCTAGAGGGGGATTGGGGAGGTTCTCTTTTGGCTGGATGCCTATGGCATCCCGTGACCTGGGTGAAGTTGTCCTTGGTTTTGTTGGGATCCTCCAGATTGGATTTGTTGAGGTTATTTAAGGGGCATTCATAGAATAGATGACCATGTTCATGGAATTTCTGGCAACGAAAGGGGATGTTCTCCTAATCTAGGGTTTGGATCCATTCTTTGTTCTGGTAGTCCAATTTTATGGCTCCATTGAGAGGTTTGGAGATATTCAAGTAAACACAGATTCGTGCATAAGCAGTGTACCTTCATTGTTTTGTTGCCTCTGAAGCCTTGACATAGATGAAAATCAGGTTGTCGATGCCTGAGAGTATTTCTTCCAGCCAGAATTCTTGAGGTAGCGAGTACATTCGTAGCAAGACTGATGCATGAGTGAAGTCCTGCTTCTCTGAGATGAAAATTTCCATCTACAAACGGTGGAAAAGACTTGTTGAATTGTAAAAGTATGGACCTCCTTCAAAGATTATGTTTTTGTCCTCTAGGTTATGTAGGATGATAGTGAATAAGCCTTTTGATCCAATTTGGAGGTCATAATGACCCTTGGACTTCCACCAATGCTGAATCCATTTGACTAAATCCTTTTCTGATGGCCATAGTCCCATAAATTTCCCTATCAGGGCAAAATCCTTCATGTATTGTTTCTAGTCTTCTATTCTTTGAGAGATGATAGTATATTTGGGTGCTACCAGAGCCTGTGGAATGCATTTTCCTGGTTCCCAGGTCCGAGCCATTTTTAGGTGGTTTCATTCAAGATCTATTTCCATCGGTTTCTCCTTCGGTATCTCTTCCTCCCAAATGATGTTCTTCATTTCTGTTGGAAGCTCAAAGGGAAGACGTTTGAAATGTTTGAAGATTTGCTTCATGGTAGTGACATAGCTGTAAGAGGGTCCAGGAGGCCCCCCTTCCTTGACCTCCATGGCCTCAGCAAGTACTTAGTGCGCCGTGAGCAGGAGGCTCGATGTTGGAACCCTAGCAAAGTCGCGCGCAGGAAAAAAAAATTATAAAACATTTTAAAAGAAAGAGATTTATATTAATATCTTATTTGAATTGGAAAAAATAAAATAACATATTCAAAATTATACATTGAATTTATTTAAAGTTATATAAAAAATCAGAAAGAGTAATTTCTCGAAAAATTTAAAGTTGAGAATAAGTTAATAATATATTGTAATGAATATATGTACTTTTAATAAAGCTTGTGCTCTAGATTATAAACAACATTCAAACTCGAATACTCTTTTAAAACTTGATAAATTCATATGCCTCTTCTAATTTGCTTGGATAATGGGATTATAGGGAAATAGATATTCAATGGAGTTGGATTTGAGGATATATAACAAGTTCTGTACAACTAAGTATGTTCTCTAATAAAATGATAAAATACCTTATTAAATTCCATTTAAATCAATTTGACTTATCGAATAATGATACTAGAGATTTGATTTCATAATGAACCCAAGATTGTAAAATCATGGAATGTTCAAATAAACAATAATATATAACACAAATTTCATAATAGGCCAAGCATAGGAAAATGAAGAATTATTTTGATTAGGGCTCCCTATTGTATGGTTTTCATATACACTAGTCCTCATGGATTTGATAGGAAGTAGGTCTCTATGAAAGGCAAGGCTATGACAGAGTAGGTCTCTAAGTTAGCTCAAAGTGATGATATAGTCATTTTCAATCTGTATATGAGCACAATAACATTGATGAGATTTAGGAGAAAGTTTTTTTTTTCGTGAAATCCAAATACACTTCAAATATGCTTTGAGAACCTCTTCTATAATTGAAATATGAATAATATTTTGAATACTCTAGTATCAAAGATAAAGATTTTTTTTCAAATAGAAAAAAAATCTTATATTAGAAATATAATGTAATCTTTACAATATCATCCCAAAAAGAGATTACAACTGATGTCCTTTTTCAAAACCAACTTCCTCATTAATAGTAGCTTTCCAAAATTACTTCCCACAAAAACATTTTCCAACCTTTACTAATTCTTTTACAATAGCCCATCAAAATTCCAAAATCAAAAGACCTAAATTAAAATTCAGACAGTCTTTCAAAAGAATCTACCTAATCTCCCATCCCTCTGGAATAATATAAAATACCTTCATCCAAAAATAAATCTTTCTTTGAAAGATTATCAACTTCCCAATTAAATTACCTGTAAATATGTTGGATTTTTAAAATGTAGAAACTTTCACTCAACTGGTGAATTCTAGTCATCCATGGTTGTAATGTAATCCCCTGCAAGTTATTTTTAAAGGAAAACCAATCAACTATTAATTTAGAGTCTCCAACCAACTGTAAGCAAGAAACATGTTTATGAAGAGAAAAAAACAAGATACTCCACAATGTGAAGAGTTCCCCTCTTGTATTAGTTCCAGTTCCACAATTCAATTTAATGTTGTAAACACCCAGGACTGGACATTTTAGTAAAGCACCCACACCACATTTATCTCCTCCATTTTGAGAAGCCCCATCAAAAAACCCAACAACCATATTCCCCTCCAGCAAGGGAGGATGAGCTAATATTTGATATTGGACAAAATGTACTTTAATGAACTCGCCCAAATATTGTAAAACTCGATTACGCACCCTAAAAAGAGACAAATTTTGATCTCAAAAAATAATCATATTTATGTGTCTCCAAACTTCTCAACAGATATAAAAGGGTAATTCCTTCCAATAGTCCTTCTCCTTATTCCAATCCTGGAATCATTCACGAAGTTGTCCACATTCCCAAACTCTCTGAAACTTAATAACATTTAATATATATCTCCAAAATTCTTTTGTGAAAGAACAATAAACCATTAAATGATTTATTGTCCCCCCCTCCCCCCCCCCTTCTCCACATAGAATACATATACTAGGACTAGAAAAGCGTCTTTTTAACAAGTTATCCCAAGTTAAAATTTTGTTTTCTAACAGCATCCAACTAAATAATTTAATTCTCAAAGGAATCTGCCAGCTCCAAATATCAATCAACCAGTCCTCTAAACCATCATCAATATCATCTAAAAATTGAACCTCATAAGCTTGTTTTGCAGAGACTTTCCCTTCTTTACTGTCCCAAGACCAAACAATATAATCACTTTCATCAGATAAAACAAAACCAAAATGTTTAAGTCCCCTCACATAACTCTCCCATTCATACTTTTGACCCCTAGTAAGATCAAGAATATCTGCATTTTTTCAATTAAATCCATGCATAAAACCCGTATCATTAGAAGCTAACTATGCCAGACAGAAAATACCTTTTGAGTGAAGAGTGGAAACCAAACTCTCGGACATTTTATAGTAAGATTGAGATCATATCAGAGGATCCAACCCAACATGAATATCACATCCATTTCTAGGATTCTAGGCTATCCAATCAGTGATAAGAGGCAATGAAGAAGTAAGAGCTCTCCAGAAATTGGCATTCCTTTCACATGCAGTCTCCCTTTCCTAAACCACTCAAATACATAAATTGTTTTTAGATATTTTTTAAAAAACACTTCATGCCACAGACCTAGGCCTAATAGACTCCTCCACAAACTCTTTGTGTTTTTTTTTTGTAAGTAAGATTGTATAAAAAAACCTGCCAAAATCAAAGATTATAGCATCATCACTTTATTCCAGGTTGTAAACACTAAGCTGCCCCGAGGGGAAACCAGCTCAGCCAGTCGAACAATTTTTTAGTTCAAGTCTTAAACTGTCAGTCATAACAAGTCTTAACAACAAAATATTACAGCTTGATCTTTCTATTGACATATAACAAAAAATTGCACTAAGGGTGACAATATTGAAAGTAATTGACACAAATAGTAAATGACACAGATTATCACTATAGTGTCTATGAGGAAAAAAAAAATTTATACGACCCTCCAGCCGAGCAAAATAAAAGAGACACATGTGCATGTCAATTGGTAGTGCGTCCATGTGTCCATGGAGGTTTCACTGAGCATCGGGTCCCCGAGAGGAGTTTGCATAGTAAATGACACAGATTATCACTATAGTGTCTATGAGGCAAAACAAAATTTATACAACCCTCCAACCAAGCAAAATAAAAGAGACACATGTGCATGTCAATTGGTAGTGCGGCCACGCATCCATGGAGGTGTCCCTGAGCATCGTGTCCCTGAGAGGAGTTGGCTCCTCCTCGACTGGTGTCGCATCCTCCTCCTCGACTGGTGTCACATCCTCCTCCTTGACTGATGTCCCGTCCTCCTCCTTAACTGGTGCAGCTTCCTCTGAAGACCCAAGTGGTGGAGTTGGTTCCAAGACTGGTGTCTCAGCCTCTGTTGCATGTGCTTCTCTAGCTAAGGGGTGGTAGGCATCCTGCATTGCTAAAAGTGATTGCAGGAATTGTGTTTCTTTCACATCTAGAATCTCCATGCGAAACCATAGATCATCCAAGTCCCGTCGTAACTCAAAAACCAGGCCTTGCAGTAATGCAAGGCCTTCTTGCAATTCGAATTCAGAGTCGATGCAAGAGTCTGTGCAGGAGTGAGGTTGTTGTTGTGAACCTTGGCTTGCTTCATGGCCATCACCCTGAGAGTGAGCGTGATGTAGCAGGGCATGGGGCGACTAGGGAAGCGAGTGGGTTGACAAATTTGGTGGATCCACTGGTACTGACTGCAAGGCGGAGGCAAAATACCCAAGGGGGCCTGGCTTAAATCCCATAGAAGTCCCTGAGATATCAAACCACTCTAATATGCAAGAAAAAGGTGACGAGAGGGGTGGGAGGTTGTTGGGACTATGGCTCAACTGTGCCAAGGAGGAGGACGAGGAAGGCGACGAGGAGGAAGATTTGTGGGAAGGTGTGGGCGGGGGGTGGAGGGCCAGACGTGGCTGGTTGGGATACCATGTCGAGCCTCGTTTGGAATTCCCCCTCTGTCTCGGCATCTCTGAGACATAGTGAGGGAAGAAACACCCAAGAGAGAACGATAGCAGGCATAGGAGTAGCTGAGTGGAAGGTTGATCTCTGGAGGATTCGACCACAAGAGAATGAGGTGTCCAGTGCACCTGGTGCAATTCATATTATCTGAGTCGTTGGTTCCATCCATTAAACCAGCACACACACAGAGTAAATACATAGCCATGGCGTTGGTCCATTGAAGGGACGGATAGTCAGAGCAGGGTGCACTGAGATTAATGGCACCATGTCTCATGCAATGTGATTTTAAGAGCATTAAGGTGGTGGGAGGGGGAGGCACGTGTCCGTCACGTGGCTTACGTCGTGGTGCATCTCTCCCTGCTACTCCTCTTAACAAGTGTCTCCCACTATCACCCCATCCGGAGTCCACAAACTCTTTGTTTCCAAATCTTTGCCAAAACATAAAATATTTGTAAAGCCCCAACCTCCATTCTTCTTAGGCTTTGCAATCCTATTCCAATTTACCAGATGAATAATTTCTTTCTCTTTTTTCTAGTCCACAAAAAACTAAACATCCTCCTTCTAATTCTATCTAAAATACTTTTATGGATATTATCCATAGAGAACTAGTAAACATAAATGATTTCCAGGACTGACTTTACAAGTATAAACCTGCTCCCTAAGGTGAGCCATCTATGACACCAATTTGATATTTTTTTCTCCATTTTTATAAGAAGTCACCTCCAATCATTTATAAGGTAACAATTTGGTTTAGGAAAGAACCCCAAATATTTAAATCCATCATCTAAAGATTTTACATCATAGGGCAAGATTTCTTTTAATTGTGATAACTCCTCCCTAGACCAACCTGCTTTCAAAAATTGTGACTTATGAGAACTAAAGGTCATTCCAGTAGCATTGCAAAACAAATCAAGTGCATCCTTTAAATTTTTTCATTATGTCAATGATCCTTTTCCAAATAAGATAATATCATCCACAAAAAGAAAATGAGTAATTCTAACTCCATTTACTACCGAGACTCCTTCAATTTTACCTTCTTCAACAAGCTTCAAAATAATTCTACTAAGACCTTCAACTATAATTAAAAACAACAGAGGAGAAAGAGGACATCCTTGCCTCAATCCTCTAGAGCTCCTAAAGAAACCAGAGGGGATACCATTAATTAGAAAAGATAAATTTGTTGAGATGACACACCCCATAATCCAATCAATAGCTTCCAGACCAATCTACAAAAGGACTAGTCTTAGTAAACTCCAATCAACCCTATCATAGGATTTCATCATATCTAGTTTCAAAACCAGTTCTTTTGATTTCTTTATCTTTATACTATGCAAAGTCTCTTGAGCTACTCCAATTGCATCAGTAATCTGCCTATTCTCCAAGAACCCAAACTACTCCTTTGAGATACCTTTTGAGAGAAAATATTTGATTCTATAAGCAATGATTTTTGTAATAACCTTATACATCAAATTACATAGTGAAATGTGTCTAAATCCAACAAAGGAATTAGTCTTATAACTTTTTGGAATAAGAGCTACAAATTTAGAATTAAGAGCCCCATTAATATTCCCCTTCAATCTAGATTCCTCCACTACTTCCAACAATTCAGGGCTCAAAAGATCAAAAAATCCAATAGTCTAGCCATCTGGCCCAAGGCTTTTTGAAACAACAAACCCTTTCAAAGTGGAAAGAACCTCGGATAAAATAACTAGGGAAGCAATATTCTTTCCCTCTTCCATAGAAAAGAGTCTAGGATAAGCTTGAATAACTTCCAACTGATGAACAATAGAAAGATTCTCTTGATCTTTACAAATATTTTGAAAATATATGACAACTTCCTGCTCCAAATCCTTCTAACTAGTAGCCATAGAACCATCCTCCTTTCTGATTTCCCAAATAGTATTTGCTTGTCTTATAAAGTTGGCATATGCATGAAAAACTTTGTATTCTTCTCTCCAAAAGAAAGCCAAGTAACTTTACTTTTTTTTCTCGAAGTCTCCTCCTCTTTCTTTAACAAATCCAATTTCGTTTTCTCTTTCTCTATAACCAAAACCCTATCATATTCTCCCTCAAAACCCCCAGGAAAAGTAGAGTAAAGAAACTCCAAGTCTACTTCAAGATGGACTAATTCCTCTTTTTATTTTAGCTTCTTGTTTCTCTCCCATTTTATGACCAAAGATTTCAACAATTTTAACTTTTGAACTAGTTTATCCATTGGGGAAGAAAACTCTTAGACCATTAAATTTTGTCGGTTTGAACACACTAGTAACACAAAATCATGATCCTTTAACCAAACTGAATTGAATTTAAGTGGGAGCTTTATCTTTTTCTTCTCTTGGTAAAATTGTAAAACCATGGGCATACTATCGGATAACTTAACATTTACCACCCATGATCTATATTTGAGACCCGATTCTGCTAGATTTTCACTAATTAAAAAGAGATCCAACCTTTTTGCAACAAAGTCTTGTTTCCTCTTCCATTCCTCCAAGTCGACAATAGACTTATTGGTTCTATATCAATTAAACCTCCTTCATGAAATAAAAGATTAAAGAAGGAAGCCAATGGATCACTTCTAGCAGAACATCCCCAAACTTCCCTCATAGAAACTGTAAAATTCAAGTCTCCTCCCAAAATTAAATCAGACTCCTTTAGTATGCCATCAACATTTAAATTATCCCATAAATTTTTTCTATCTGTATATGGTTCGTAACAGTTTACCAGCTTCAATTTATTATTGAGCTTCTTTATGAATCCATCTAATAAGATTCCTGTAGGTGTCATAAAAGCATTAAAATTAGCTTTTTTTGGATTCCAAGAAGAAAATAGACCCCCTGATAAACCCTTTGAATCCATCGCACAAAAATCCCACAAAGGAAAAAAAATTGAAAACACCTCTCTTGCCTTGTTCCTGTCGACCATAGTTTCTTGTATCAAAACTATATTTGGTTTTACCAAATCAAACAGTCTTTTGAGGGATGGAAATTTTGGAGCACCCCCAACTCCTATAACATTTAGAAAGATCACTATCATTTTTTCCTCTCGCTAGGTATTTATGTGCTCTAAGTGACCTTAGACCTTCTGAAACCTACAAAACTGTATCTCCGTCATTTCCTTTCTCCTTTACAATTTTTATTGCACTTAGCGTTTTAAATGGAAATAACTCTTTCTCTAAACCACCATATGTAGTCCCATTCTTATCCGAGAACTCCTTTTTTTCCCTCCAACCACCTATTCCTTCAGTCGAATATTCAATTTTTAATTTAGGTAAGGAAATTGTAGCAGTCTCCCCCCCTCAAAAATATCTTAAGAGGGGTGCAACTAAGTACTTCTTTATAATACGGTAAGAAAGTAGTTAAATTTTCCTCTACAACGATGTTTATAGACTGCTCCAAAGAAAAAGAATCACCATTTCCAACCAAAGAAACAAGTTCCTTAGAAAGAGCTAAAGTTTCCTCTGCCTACGAAAAACCCACCCCACTTTGGCCTCTCAAATCTTTGTTAGGCAACAAAGCTGCCTCCAAAACAAAATCTAAGGGAAATTCCACAACCCCTGAGCACGAATCCCCTTTTTCTACCGACCCCTATGGTCCTGAAACACTACAAGAGTTCTCCTTACAAATGATTAAACCTTCTAACTCCAAAGACCCTATCCCCCCCTGCATAGAAGAAACCTCCCCCTCTATGCCCACCCCGAAACTTCCTACAAGAACCCTTTCCTCCTTGAAACCCTCCTCCGGGTCCAATCCATCTCCCACAATAGAACCCTTCTTTTTCAACTTTCGTCAAAATATTATCAACAGAGAACTTTGGCCTAAGATGACTATTCAAACAAGCACTCTGTAAAATCTCTAAATATTTCAAAATTAAAGACGAAAAAAGTGTTGGGGAAGTTCTTTTCAACTTACCTAGAAACGATTCAGATTATAAGGATATACCTTGTGAGTCCCCATCTAGAACAAGAACATATTTTTCAACGAAATTCCCAAAATCTGTAGAGTGCTCAATCCAATCTTCAGCATATGCAGAACCAAGGTCAAATTGCTTTTTTACTTTACCAAGGCAGGCTTTCTTCAAGTGTCCCACTTCCTTACAGAACAGGCATCTAAAGGGGATTCCCTAGTAATCAAGTCTCTTCAAATGAACAAACCCTCATCATTTGATTTCCAACTCCCCTGGCAGACCCTTTTGAAGATCTATCTCAACCAACAATTTTCCAATTCTACAGTCCTATCCAGAAATCATTTTCAATTCCACATGAAGGAATTTACCCAAAGTATCGTCGATCGCTTTAAAATCTTCTAGATTCTATAAATCCAGAGGACACCCTGGCAATAAAACCCACAAATGACGAAACCTAAAATGATCTTTCTCCAGGTTAAAAAGGTGTGTCCACCTTTTTACCATTAAAATACCAGAACCACAGAGCTAAACCCTTTCCATAATCCTTTCCACATATTCATCCTTTCTGAAATGGAAGCAGAACCATCCGCGGACTAGCACCAGTGTTTCACGAGAATACCCTAATAATGGTTTCCAATTTTCCTCAACCCACCAACCAATATCAGACTTAGAACATGCCCAGTAGCTGAAACACCCTACCAGGGCATATAAAGACAGGGATAAACCTCCTGCAAACCCACATATCTCCCCAGAACCATTTTTGTGGTAAATCTCCCCGGCTTCCACGATTTTATTTCAGATGACTTCTTATCGCTTCCCACGGTCTCTCTAGAACTCCCTCCTAAACCACCAATACCTTTGGATCTCTCCTTGCCCTCAAGAAAGATTATGGTCTAATCCCTCGAAACTCCAGATGAAACCCGTACATCACAATCCACTCTGAGGCATTCGACATCAAAGATAAAGATACTACATGGTAGAAGGATATCAACGTTCATGTCAAAACAATGTAAAAGAGTCTTAACCTTTCCATGCATAGAATGTTAATAGATGTGCTTAGCCAAGTATATGGAGACTGAAAAAAATGTCAAATTTCTATACAAATATACAGAAGACTAT
>JASDQU010242305.1:122243-142896 GCA_032191745.1 Picea mariana
AGAGTTTGGAGGCCCAGAGAGGGCCAACGTTTGTCATCTAGTGCTGTGATTTGCCCTAAAAAGGGCCAACGTCTCCCTCAAAGGGGCTAGACGTCTTGCTCATTGCTCATTTAGGGTTTTCTTTTAGCAGTTTAATGTAAAACAGTATGATTTTTAGTTATTAGCCTTGTCGGCTGTTTTAATGATCTAATTTTAATTAAAGGTCATTGGATGATATAAATTGAGGATGTTTTCCCTCATTTTGACATAACACAATTCACTCACACTTGTGAGGTCTGATTTTTGCACCCTTCTTGGGTAGATTTGTTGTCTAAGTGAGGAACACTTGCTATTGGAAGGATATTTTTGGAATTTTGTGGCATTTCTCTCAAGGAAGGTTTACAACTAGGGTTTGCTTATGCTTCTCTTCATGATATGTAAGTGAATTTTCTTGCAAAACTTCTTAATTGAATAGTTGTAGGTGTAATTTCTTGCACTTGCTTATTATATTGCTAATTTAAAACCCTACGTAACAAGAAAACAAGTAGGTCATTGTTACATGTCCCCTTAGAGAGAGATGTTTTCAGCCATTGAAGAAAAGGGATTGAGCCTAGCCTTTGCTACACTTATCTTGCTTCTTCCTTTGAGCTAGCGTTGAAGCTTATAGGTTGAAAGAGGGTGATGCCCTAGGCCTAGGTTATCTACACCTAGGACCTTCATCTTCTAGGGTTTGAAAGCCTTGTCCTTGCAACACTTTCTCCCGTAGAATTATTCTTTATGTTAGCCGTCTTGCCAAGTTGACCTAAAGAAGGAGGAAAGAGCATGAGGCCTTGCTTAAGCAACACCAGAGTGAGCCTCTTTCCGCTAGGGTTTTGATTCTAGGGCCCTGCCTTTGCAGCACCATAGAACCCTTCCTTCTAGTCTTTAAGTCATTGTCCTTTCAAAACCTTGTGCCCTTTTCTTAGTTGAATCCATATACCCTAAGGCACTGATATCTAACCTCCAACGTTGAAGTTTTAGTGTACAAAACATTTCTCAAAACCTTAAAATTTGAAACCCTAACTAACAAACTAACCTAATTAGGGATGATGTCACAGTTGGATATCTCATCTCGACGCAGAAAAAGTTGAATATAAGCAATTAAATGATGATTTGAAGCATTTATTGAGAAAATTGTTGATTGGATATATTGTTGGCTTAGTCATCTCCATAGATATTGATGAATTGATGGTCTTTCATAGTTAATTGACAAAACGTTGACTTCATTTTATATCTATTGTAGTACATTGCTTATTGAATAATATCAGATAGTCATTGAAGTACTAACCCTTTGAGTTATAGCCTACATATATATATTGTGTTGTTGTTGTCTTGTTCTGGGCAGGTGTTTTCAATAGGGCATACACTTCATTTATTGGCTGATTAGCCAAATGTCTGACTCTAGTAGTAACCTGTGAGGAGGGAACTCTAAAACTTGAATTAATACCTTCTGCCTCTTCAAACCCCAGGTTGTCGGGGACGTCTCCCCTGGGCTAACCTCTCTAAATAGAAAGAACCTCCCCATCGAGGTGACATTGGGTGGGGAAGGTTCCTGTTACGCCAGTTTGATCTCTATCCTTTAGCCTTTGACCTAAAATACAAACTGAGCGATAACAGGTCTCATTCAAATTACTTAAGAAAATGAACCCCCCTGGAATCTTATTTAATCCCTTTTTAGACTCTCTAAAATTGAAAATATTTTTGAGTTATATTGTTTCCCTTCATGCTCGTCAAACTAAAATTGGAAGGCACGTCTATCCAACGATAGTTTACCCCTTTTCGGTCTGGATGGCTATTTTTACGAAAAAGGTACGCCCTAGGAGCTATGGTTCGCTAGGAGAGTATTTGTAGGAATAATTTTCACCGTTTTTTGGGCGTGAGGGACTAAATTTGTGAAAAAGGGCCATTCTCCCTAGTTTTGGTTTATCTCTTTTTCAGAACTTGGAGATTATCTACAAAAAAGGAAACCCCTTTGAGTCCATAGTTAAGCTCTTTTCAGACTCCATAAATATAAAAATATCGTCAAGTGACCGTGTTCTTGTCACACATGTTAATTGGTCCAGAAGGAATGTCTATTTGGCATAAGTTTAACCCTTTTTCTGGCCAATAGATTACCCAGGAAAAAGTTACGCCTTGGGAGACATGTCTCATCAGGAGAGTTCTCCTAAGTTATGTTTTATACTTTTTCAGGCTCAAGGGACCAAATTAAAAAAAATGTGATGAGTCCATAGTTAAGATCTTTTTAGAATCCTTAAAATTGAAAAGATATCCTAGTGATCTTGTCTTTGTCACACTCGTTAAAATGGTTTTGAAGAGATGTCATTTCAGTATAATTTTAACCCTTTTCCGGACCGACTAGACTAACTAAGAAAAAGGAATAGTCTGGCTCTAGTGACCATAAGTGTTCTCCTTGGTATGATTTTATTCTTTTTCAGGCCATGGAGACTAACCTTACGAAAAAGATCAATCTGGAGTCTTCCTTTAGTGTTTTTCAGACTCTCTAAAAGTGAAAAACCATTGAGCTTACCTTCTTTGGGCTCGTAAAGCTTTACATGGAAGGATTCTTGTTGTGTCATGATGTAATCACATTGCATGTCTTATCCTTGTGTATTTGGCCTAATTCCGGCTTTATGTTGCTATTACTGAACCTTTAGAGCATTCCTTAGGTGAAATCCTTGTCACTTTTTTCCCTTGTGATGTGACACCTTGACCCTTGGAGGAATTTACCTTGAGCATTAGTATCTTCCATGCACTTGGAACTAGTTTTCTTGCCCGTGACACTCGTTCCTCCTTTGTAATGTATCATTCTTTTATTCTTTTTCAAGCTCGTTAAAAATTTGAAAAAGAAAAAAAAATCAAATATTCCAAAAAGAGGGGACAAGATATAAATTCACTTTTATAGACAACAAGATATTCACCCTTGGACAAAGCACATCCTTCTATTTTTTCTACAAGATTTGGGATATAGTATGAACTTAGGAAGTTGTTATCATTACATAGAGTTGTGTCCTCCTCTGTTTGGTTACTCTTCCAAACATATGGGGAGTTTGTGGTGCCTCATCTGTCATAGACTTATGTCAATAATATGCTTCCTGAGTCTCATCATTTTATCATGATTTTGTCCAAGGGAAGTTTTTCCAATCCAAGTCAACCATTCGATAATTGATCTCTTGACATTCATGAGTCAGCTATCCCGAGTATCCAGTCAGGTTCATATTTGGAATCAATGAAGTTCGATACATTTTGTTCAAGTTCCTCTAGTGTTTTTAATGACGCTTTGTTGAAGACCTCGGGGTAGTGAGTCCTACACTCCTATATTACTCCTACTTGAGTTTTGATGAATTTGAAGATATTGCTTGAGTTATGAAGCTACAATCTCGAGCTACAAGCATTCATGCTTCCTGAAGATGCATATCACATTGTACTTGTATATTTTCTGATGAATTTGAGATGTAGATCCACTGTGTATTATTTACGGATACACTTTATATAGACATTCATATTTGTATCATAGTCATGATTATTTTATATGACATGGATCTACAGTTTACTTTATCAGTATCCATGCTTATTTTATCTCGAGTATGGATATGCCTGCCTCAGAGAGATTATCATTATCTTGCAGATGACATGCTCGCGAACACTCATCTTGGGCTCACTCAACTCCATTGCTTCCCACTGTATAAAGATTTTATAATTTATTTTGTCCATCATTTTCTCTTCTTACCTCACACATTAGGGGTAATATGTCATAGTCCAAAAATTCCACATCTATGCATCCAAGACATTGGCCCATCCATTTACATCCTTTTCCAATCATATTGTTGAGGTTTCCTTAAAAAAAAAACAACTTTTTGGATAATGTACACGTCCTTCTAAATTATTAGCCAGTGTACACACATGTTTTTTGTGCTAATTATCCCGCACATATACACTTGTTGCATGTTAAGTAGCCCGTGTTTACCTCCAAAAATTGCAAAAAATATAAAATTGCACAAATTTCGACGAAGTTTACGGGCTATAGAGGGTTTCCTAACCATTTTACCCCTTGTATCCAGTTCTCAAACCCAATAACCATCTTTTTATCATATAAAAAGTGGTCTAGGGGAGTCATTGAGAGATATGAACAAGAGAATAAGAAAACTCTGCCAAAATCCTTTCCCTCTCTTTTCCCAAGTTTTTCATCTTGATCTGAGTTTTTGCCTCAACTTTCCCTCTCATCCATTCTCCTTATGAAACCCTTGATTCTTCCCTTGATGGCATGTTGGTTGTGAGAATTATATGTGGGATTGGTGCACTTGGAACCACAAAAGAGGAGTACGGACTTGGTTCGTAGGGCGGTTTCTGCAAGAAAAGGTTATAACCTTTCATCTTGTATATGAATAAAAGAGATTATATTTGTCCCAAAACTTTATGTGTACATGTTCTTATCTATTTTATCATTTACATCTATATTTAGGTTTCTAATTGATTATTAGAGATTGTATATGTTTTATTTGTAACCCCTTGTAGGTCAAATTTGGGAGGAGATGTGCGATCTAAGAGGCAACAACAAGTGGAATAGGTCTACATCAAAAATAAGTATTCAAGGTTATCTTCTTAACCTTCTCTTCTCTCTTTCTCTTATCACTTAGTCTAGATTTTTTTGGGGTAGATTAGAGATAAGTCAATCTTTTAAGGGAGTCATCACTCTGCCTATTCCTTAGACCCAGTTTAGTGGGAATTTCTCCATAGTATTATCCCAAAGGAATTTATCTCTCAGTTCCATAGATTAGAAATTATGGTGACAAACATATCTGAGGCACGCTTGGTGATGTTTTTTGTTAAAGGGATAGCAGAAACCTTACGTGGATGGGTGAAGGCCTATAAACCCCCCATTTTGTAGTATGTAGTCATCTGTACTAGGGACATGCAAGATGTTGTTCCTAAGAGCAGGTTTCCTCCAAAACCTACCTTCCCAGAGAAGAGCAAGGAAACCAAACCATTTCATAGGGATTGGGCTGGGAATACCAAGAAGAAACAAGAAAGGATCTAAGGAGGAAAAATATGTGTTTTAGTTGTGAAAAGCCATGGGTACCAAGGCACAAGTGTGTTGGGAAAGATAAGACTAGAAAGGCTCATTATATTGAGGTATATTCAGATATTTATAGCGATGATGAGGAGGAGGAGCATGAACAAGAACAGGGAAACCAGACATCAGGTGAGGAGACATCACAGGCTGGGGCTAAGGGTCCTATTATGGCATCCATGTCGGGACTTCCTAGGTACCAGACATTCAATGTCTAAGGAGTCCTACAAAGGCACACAGTTACAGTGTTGATTGATAGTTGGGAATCCCACAACTTTATAGATGCATCTTTGGTGGATAGGCGAGATATTCTGATGGAGGATTTCGAGGGATTCATAGTGATCATACCTGGTGGATATCATATGGAGTGAATTATATGGATCCCCAATTTTAAAATAACCATGGGGAATTATACCTCGACAAATGATTTATTTGTGGTGGATGTGTCGAATACCAATGTGGTACTCGGAGTTCAGTGGCTATACTCCATTGGGAAATACACTACTGATCAAAGGGATATGGAAATGGTATCCATGGGTCTGGATGGGAAAAAGGTAGTCTTATGCACAATGCACCAGTATCCACCTAAGATAGTTTCATCACACAGTATGGAGGAAATGATGCAGCATGGAGATATAAAATGGGAAATTGAATGTTACATTTCTAGTAGTGAGCCACCAAATCATCCTTGACAACATCTAGACGATCTTCAGGTATTACTTCTCAAACTTCAAAGGGTTTTTGGTGACATTCCTATAGGTGTACCTCCAGATAGAGGATTTGAGAATGTGATAGAATTAGAGTAAGGTGTCCAATAAGTCATAACCAACCCCTATCGACATCCCAAAACTTACAAAGACGATATTGAGAAAACTATCAAGGTGTTGCTCAAGATGGGTCACATTCGACCTAGCTCTATTCCCTTTGCTTCTTCAGTAGTATTGGTAAAAAATAAGGACGACACCTTGAGAATATGCAATGATTAATGAGCCCTTAAAAATAAAACTATAAAGAACAATTACCCAATTTTGAGGATCTGTTAGTTGATGGATGAGTTGAGGGGAGAAAAATACTTTTCCAAAATTGATCTTCGTACAAGGTATCACCAGATCAAGTTTCGGGAACAAGACCTTCTAAAGACCGCTTTTCAATGCCATTATGGGAATTATGAGTAACTAGTTATGTTTTTTGGGCTAACAAATGTTCCTGCTACATTCTAGTCTTGCATGAACCATGTGTTCAATAAGCAGTTGTGGATTTTTTTTTGGTCTTCTTTGATGACATTCTTATTTATAGCAGGACTTGGGAGGAACATCTTAGGCATATGGATGAAGTATTGGGGATTTTGGAGGAACACCAACTCTACGAAAAAGGAGTCTAAATGTGAGTTTGGCATGATTGAGATTCTTTATTTGGGGCATGTGATCAGATAAAACAAGGTTCAGGTACATCAATAAAAGATCAGGGAAATTATCGAGTGGCCTACCCCCAGGAATGTGATAGAACTGAAGAGATTCCTAGGCCTATGCACTTATTACAGGAAATTTGTTAATGGGTTCTCACAGATGATAGAACCTCTTACAGATCTCACTAAGAAAGGGGATTTCAATTGGTCGGATGAGGCAAATGCGACATTCGATATGATGAAACATGTGATGATCTCTTGTCCTGTACTAACCTTACTAGATTTGACTTAGCCATTCATGCTTGAGTGTGATGCTTCTAGGATTGGGATAGGAGATGCGTCAATGAAAAACAACCATCCCATTTCTTTTGGGAGTCGCAAAATTAAGGAGTACAAGTGACATTATTTGATATATGACAAGGACATGTTGGTCATTATGCATGAATTGGCCAAATTCAAACAATACTTGGCGTGGAACTGGTTTAAGGTGAAGATAGATAACAATAGCCCCAGGTTCCTCATGGATAAGAAATAATTGAGTGAGAGGAAGCATAGGTGGATCAACAAGATTCAATCCTATGATTTTGAGATTGAGTATGTGAAGGGAAAGAAAAATGTGGTAGTTGATGTCATTTCCAGCATACCACCCACTCTCTCCCTCATGGATATTTCAGCCGACTAGAAAGCTCTTGTGTTGGTAGAATATTCCAAGAACCAATTTTCATGTGAGATCCTTGACAATCAGATACAAGATGATCGTTACAGAGTCATTGATGACATCATTTATTACAAAGACAAGATCTACCTTGTACTAGAATATCATCTCAAGGACAAAATCATGCATGCATCACACAATTCCCCATTGGCAGCACACCATGGATACTTGAAAACCTAAAGGAATATACAGAAAAATATTTACATGGAAGGGAATTAAGATAGATGTTTTGAGGTTTGTAAGAGAATGAAATGTCTTCCAACAAAATAACACAGAACCCACTCACCCTGTCAGACTACTTTAGCCACTTCCCATTCCCGAACAAAAATGGGAAAGCATATATATGGTTTTCATCATTGGGTTTCCCCAGGTGCAGGGAAAGGAATATATCTATGTGGTGGTTGACGATATCATGAAGTTTTCACACTTCTTCTACATACCTTCAAGGTATCTAGTAGCACAGGTAGCATAGTTATTCTTCAGAGAGGTATTTTGATTACATGGGTTGCCAAAAACTATTGTCAGTGATAGGGTTAACAGGTTCATGGGTGGATTCTAGCAGGAGCTATTCAGAATGGTAGGATCAGAGTTGACCCCAAGCATAAGTTACCACCCTCAAACTAATTGTGAAACTGAGATAGTGAATAATTGGTTGGAAGGTTATCTGAGGAATTATGTGTTGGGCCAATAGAAAGCCTAGATAAAATGGATACACTTAGGGGAGAACTACTACAACACCACCTATCATATGTCAATTGGGATGACACCCTTTCGATCCCTATATGTATATGATGCACCCACATTTTTGGATCAGATGTTTGGACATAGTCGGTCACCTAAGGCTAAGGATTGGATTCAAGAGAGTCAGGATATTCTACAGACCCTGAAGGATAATTTGCAAACAGTACATAATCAACGAAATATCTATGCAGACAGGAATAGGGTGGAGTGTATCTTTGAAGTAGGAGACTTGGTATACTTACACCTTTAGCCTTATAGGAAATCATTGCTCAAAATTAAGGAGGAATAAAAATTAAAGCATAGATTTTATGGACCCTATATAATCACGACGAATATAGGAGAGGTGGCATACAAGTTATAGCTTCCAAAGGGATGAAAAATACATAATTTCTTCCATGTCTCATGTCTCAAGCAGGAATTGGGGAAACATATCATCATGTCTATAGAGTTACCACCCCTAGATGAAGAAGGGAAATTGACTCTGGTTCCAGAGGGAATTTTGAAGGTCATGGARTGGAAGTTGAGGAACAGGACCATMAAAAAGTACATGGTTAAGTGGAAGGATATGCCTACTAAGTATGTTACTTGGGAAGGAGAACATGTGATCCAACATCTCGGATTGAAATTGCTTGTGGACAAGCAATCTTGGGTGCGTAGGACTGTAATGTCACCATCCTTTTAGGAGTCATAAGGGATAATTTTTCTAGCCTAATAAGTTCCTGTGGGCTAAGGCGAACAATGACCAAGGGGACATGACTTTCCTAGGAAAGACTTTATAAAGTTCAATTGGGAAAAAGGGGGACATGGGTCCTAGGCTAACAAAAAGTCACTTTTAAATTACTAAAATGAATTTAATAAAATAAAATAAATAAGTGAGTGGGAAAAGACTCAAGTAAATATTAAAGGGGGCAAATGAGGAGTCTCTCCTCATTATTTCATTTTACACTTGAAAAATAAAATTTTGGAGAGCTCTTGGAGAAAGAGTCTAGGGTTTGAGAAACCCTTCATTACTTATTGGTTTTGGTGTTGCAACAATACACCCTAGATGGTTTTGGGAGGAAATCACTTAGATTTCTTCAATGATCTTCATTGCTACTGAGTTTATCTTATTGTTGTTGATTTCTTGGGTTGAATGGTGACTGGTTTACTTATGTTGTGGCTAGAACTTTCATAGTGGTATGAGTTTGTTTATTCTTGGGTCTTTTTACCTCTTAGGGGTCAAATATATTGCTGGTGGGGTCAAATTATAGTAGCTGGGATGAGTTATTTCCTTGATGCACTATTATTGTTGGTTGGGCGCACCATATCCTATTGGGAAAAATGTTTTTTGAGTGTGAAGCTAATCATAGGTGATGCCACATCCTCATAATAGATCTATAAGTGAATATAGGAAGTTGAACCTCTTTCCAAGGTAATATATTGTTGGTAAGAAGGGGTTGAATCACCTTCAGGAAGGGAAGAGGGTAGTTCTCTTCAGTACTAAGCCTCACTTCTCATTTATGGGCATTGTACACAGTGTGGATGCTATTCTTCAACATTGAATGTCACTCCTGGATGCACCGTAACTGTGATGGGAACTTATTTTGTGTTGTTGGGTGCACATATACACTACTAGGCACTTGATCTGTATTACTGGGCGAATCTCTTTAAGTTATGGGTGTAATATTCATTGTAGGGTTGACTTATTCACCCACATGATTGAACTTTTGGCTGGGAAAAGTTTGTAACACCTTTGTTGATCACATTATCTTACCTGTGGAGGTGTCAAATGGTATATTCCAGGCCTGATATATTTCTTATTTGATGTTGAGTATATTCAACTAGATACAACCACTTTATTGATCATGCTACAACGGTATTAAGCACATATACAGACTCATGGAAGACATATATATTATAGCTGTGTTTATTATTCACCCACAACCATCCTTCACATAGAAATTTAGGACATAAGTTGTCTACTTTTTTTCTATGTAACTAGAGGATCCACTGTGAGTATATTTTTGCTATATCAATTTATCATAAATAAATCAAAAGGAGCCCATGATCCTTCTATATATTGTTTTTTATCATTTCCTAGTATTGATGTTAATATTAAAAGAGTGTGAAAATAGCCCACCATTGCAACATACACATATAAAACATACTCAAAAACCATCTATTGTAGCATACTCAGTCCATAGAAAAAGAAACTATTCCAAAATAATTGCCCAAAATATTACATGAAATGCATGATACAAAATATTGTCCAATATTTAGGAAGAATATAGAAAATAATTTGTGTATGATCCAAGTTATCGAAGAGGACAATGGGGAATCTTTTATTACAGCCTATTATAGTCTTGATGAGTATGGAGAACTTAGGCACAATCAAGAGATGATACCAAATGAGGAGGGCCAAGATATTATTAACAAAAGGGAACATTGGAAAAAACACCAGAGGAAATTAAGTAAATAATTTGGTTGGCTAAAGATGGATCATGAAGACTATACATCACAAGAAGGAAAAAAATGTCATTCAAAATAAATATATAGGATCTAATAGACAACCTACATGTGTTGACCCGAGATAATAAATGATTAAAGACGATATATGATCTCCTTGATTGTTTAGTAAATACTAATAGGTATGTTGACTCAATATCTAATGTCATCAAAGTAAGAAAGGTGAGCACATTTTTCAAAAACACTTGCAGGTTTGATGTAGGAGCATCCTTGGCCTTGCATAATTGGAATTGATTTTTTTATTATTTATTTCGGTCTACATTCTCATTGATCAGTTAACTTTATTAGTTGGAGGAATATGAAGGTTTTCATTTATAGATAATTAAAACCCACAACCATGCATGCTATAGAATTTATATGGATCTATGCATGTTACAGAAGCTAAAACACAAATGAATGAGAGTTAATTGGGATAGTCAAAGAGAGATTAACCACATTACCCTTCGAAATTCGTAGAGATAGCTCAAGTGGAGGTGAATCACTATAGATATTGTTGGAATACCATGTGAACTGAATAGGTTGAGAGAAAATTATAAATATATTGAATTAGCAAGAAGAAGAGGTTCATCTATAGTAATCTGCAATAGAATAAGAGGTTTAGCTCTTTTAGTTTTCAACAAAATAAGAGGTTCGTCTATAGTGACCTACAATATAAGAAGATGATAATAATACTATTTTGTACTAGAGGAAGTATGAGATCAATTGATGGTCTAATTATGCCAGCATGAAAATAATATGAATTATGGAGAGACTGAGACCTCTATATTGTAACCCAAAGGATGAAATTGGTGTATTATTTAATAAATAGTTTTATTTTACTCCTCTCATTGTGTTTAATGTTGTTTACATTGTTAATTATATCCATATTTAGTTACACAACATATATATATCATGACTACATAAGTATGCTACTTTTGTAGCCATTGTTCTTCGATATTATCAATATAGTTATATCGTTGTGTTAGGGAATTATAAAACCTAGTCATGCATCAAGTGGTATTAGAGAAAGGTTCATCTCTAGTTGATAATGTGTGAAATTATCAAAAACTAATTATCTCTTAAGAGTTGGGGTCTACAAGATTAGTTCCTATGCAACTGTGGTAGCAAGAAGACCTGAGAAAGGATCATTTTAGCTTGTGCTTGTTGTGAGAAGAGTGTTGGTAGGTAGTGATGGAAGAAATGCCTCTGAATGTTAGTTTGGTTAAGGAATATGATTCAAATCCCAAGGATGTCTCCTCAAATAGGATAAGGTCCAGGAGGTGTGAGGAATTGAGAATGAGAATTGAAGAATTAGACAATAGAAGAATTGGAGATGCTAGAATCATACCAGGTTCAAAATTAGAAGAAAATATAAAGGAAAAATGAAATGTTGACTAAAGAGACCCAACTAAGAATTTGATATCATTTATAAAGGATAGAGATAATGCAAGGGTGGAATCTTCTTTCTATGATGGAAATCTAAAATCAAATATTCTCATGGATTGGATAGGAGAGATTAAGAGATAATTTGATTATGATAATTTCTAAGATCTCTATAGGGTTTATTTTTCAATAATGAAGTTTAAAGGGAATCATACACTCTAGTGGGATATTGTGCAGAAAGATGGAGTAGACAAGCAACACGAAATGATACAAACCTAGAAGAAAATGGTGAGTAATATCAACATAATTTCTTCAACATAATTTGAAACAAAAGAGACATTTTTCTAGGATTATGTTGAATAATTCTTCAAAATTTCTTTCAAATCAAGAATTAAAGAGTCGGAGTACCAAAATGAAGGAAGGTATATTAATGGATTGGAGTTCCATATTCAAGATGAGATGAGTACCCATCATTTTCAAATCATGGACGAATCATATAAAATTTATTTAAAGGTCAAGGAACAATTGAATAGGGAGTTGAAACATAATTGCAAAGGAAAGAATCTTATAGGTAGAGGAAGGGTGAAGGATACATGAGGGTTTCCTAGAAAAAGGATAGAATATGAAGCATCCAATAGTAAAATTACCAAAAGAGGTGACCATGTTGATAGAGGCAGAGGATTTGGAAGAAGCAAGGGAAAATATGTCATTACTAGCTACAAATGTGAAGTAGAAGGGAACAAAGAATTTAAATTCCTAGAGAAGCATAATTCAAGAAGGAATGAAGCCATGACTCATGTCATGCAAGAAAATGAAGAATTAGTTGTTGTTGCAGTTACTTCACACACACCTAGGATCTATTTTTCCCAAGGTTTTTCCTTGTTTATTAGTCATAATTAGTCATTATCCAGTCTCCTATATTTTAGGGGATAATATTCCACCTGGAGAATATTCTCTTTCAGTTGACGCTTCAGTTTGACTAGTTGAGTTGAGGTTAGATGTTGCATTGATTTTATCACCATGCAAAATTGGGATCATCACCATGCTAATTCGACCTTGACTTGGGATCATCACCAAACTCGAACATTACCCTTGATTCCTTGAGTTAACTCCTCACTACTCTATGTTCAGTTAGTTAACTAAAGACTAGTTAACTAGTTAACTCAACTAGGTGGCAATTCACTCTCGTAATTGCCTGAGAGACTAGACTAGGTGGCAGTTCACTCCCGTAATTTCCTCAGAGACTAGACTAGGTGGGATTTCACTCCCATAACTATTGGTGTGTGTCCATATCACTCTATACCACCACTATGGTGCATTGGTTCTCCTCTAGTGTGCACTCATTGAGTTATACAGAGTATATCATGTGTAAATTATTCATTATTCACAGCGGTTAATGAGAATTCTTTCATTCTTTCTCTCCTTCTTCTTCTTTCTCCAAATCCCTCTGCAAATGTTTGTATTATTTTTTATCTAGATATATTTTGTGCAGGTTCAACACATTTACATGGTATTAGATACGATGGACTGTTAAGAAAAATATACACCAAAACAAAATTGCAGGTACAAAAGATTGAAGATAGCAGAAAGATGGATTTCCAAAAAGAATTCATTCTTACACCTTACAACTATTTTGCATGGAAGGATAAAATATCCATACATCTCCAAACCATAGGGTTGTATAGGTTAACCTTGAATATAGATACAAAAACGACATCAGCCATAGAAAAATCCAAATACTTAAATCGCATGGATGAGGCACTCGGAACAATTTGCAGTGTTATTTCTCCTGATCTCCTTTTTCATGTATCTTCCTATAAGACACCCAATGAAGGATGGACCACCTTGGATGGGTTCTTTGGAAAACAAGATGAGATGAGGGGACATATGTTGGAGGTGGAGATACTCACATTGGATCCAAAAAGCTTCGAGAATATCCAAGATTTCCTTACAAAATTCAAGGATTTATTGTCGCAACTCAAATCTTGCGGGAATGATAAATCGAAGGAGGAGAAACAAATGGTTCTCACCATTCTCTCCAAGCTTGGTCCTGAATTCTCTATATTTGTATCCACATTCCATTCTGTTAGATTCGCCTTAGGAGCCACTTGGAAGATTCCTTCTCTTGAGGATTTTATCGAAGCCTAGACACAAGAGCAAACCAAGCTCATCAACATGGGAAAAATCAAAGGCCCAAAGGCACATGCACTCACTATGCAATATGGCAGCCATAAATATCATAAATCTAAATATAAAGATAAATGGAAATCTCATGCACATCCAAAGAAGGAAGGGTACACAAAACCCTTCGCCGATGCCTTTGGATCCAAAGGGGAAAAGGGAAGAAAACGGGAGAAATGCATGTATTGTCACAAAGGATTCCATTCGGAATCCACATGCATGAAAAAACAAATAGATCTGATGTCTCAAATACTTCAGAAAAACAACCTGGGAGATCACATCCCCGAGGGTGCCAAGAAGAAGAAGTCAGAAGATCTGAATTCCAAGAAAGGCAATTCTAGCCATGCCTTGATTGCCATCAACTCCTCTCTCGATGCTTGGATCGTAGATTCAGGAGCATCAAATCACATGGCTGCCTCAAAAGTAGTATATTCTTATTTGGATGCATACAAAGGTCCTCCTATTCTAATGGGGGACAACTCTTTTGTCAAATTCATTGGCAAAGAAAGGATTGAACTCACCAACGAAAGCTTCGAGAATGTGTTGCATGTTTCCAAACTTTTTGTCAACCTTCTCTCTGTGTATCAGATGACGAATTCTGGCACTGGAATGAAATTCATATTCACACCAAATTCCGTGGACATATACGACATGAAAACCAACTCCAGGGTTGTTACTAGTGATGTAAATCATCAGTCTAGATTGTATACATTTTTTGAATTTATTGAACCTGATTTTTCTTTACTGCTTACTCATGCTGATGAAAGTAGTAGGATATGGCACAAAAGGTTTGGAAATTTTAATTTCAGATACATGCAACATCTTAGCAAGAAAATATTGGTTGATGGTCTACCAGATGTCCATTTCTCCAAGGGAGTGTGTGAGGGACGTGTTCTTGGGAAACACCCTCAAGACAAATTCGACAAGGGAAAGTCTCAGAGAGCCTATGCACCTTTATATCTGATCCACGGTGACCTTATGGATCCTTTTTCACATCCATCGATCGGCAAAGCGAGGTTTTTTTTCATTTTTGTTGATGATTTCTCATGTTTTACATGGATCTAATTTCTCAAGAAAAAATCTGAGGTATTTCAAAACCTCGAAGATTTCAAATCCCTGGTTGAGACACAGTCTGGATAGAAGATGAAGGTCCTCTAAACTCATAACGGAGGATATTATGTAAATCATGAGATCCATAATCTTTTCCATGAGGCATGGATTCAGTTGCAACACACAATTCCCTATACTCCGCAGCAAAACGGAGTTTTTGAGTGGAAAAACAGATCTCTAAATGAGATGGAATATTGCATGTTGCATGCAAAGTCTCTACCACAGAGACTATGGGAAGAAACACTTAATTGTGAAACATACATCCAAAAAATATCTCCCCATATATTTTTCAAGGATAAGACCCCCTATGAGGCTTGGAGTGGCCTCAAACAGGAAGTGACGCACTTTCGCATTTTCAGTTCATGTGCATGGGCCTAAATTCCCTCTGAAAAGAGGAAGGCACTTGATCCATAGAGCACTAAGTGCATTTTTGTTGGATACCCTGACAGTGTGAAGGGATATATACATATTGATCTTTCCTTAGACTGGCTCATCATTGAGCATAGTGTCCAATTCGAGGAAAGTGTCTCGCATGAACCTCAGCAGCCGCATGAAAACACCTTCATTCTTCCACCTGTCTGAGATGATGAGCATGCACATGTCGAATCTTCTTCAGATGATAGTTTTGATTCAAAGGAATCAGATGATTTATGTTCAAAGTCAGTATAGTCAAAGGCAAATTCAGAGCATCCATATGTAGTTGCATAGCCAGAGAAGAGGCCTAAGTGGGCACAGACTACTCTTCAGGATGAAAGGGATCTCGTTGGTGATCTAGATGATACTAGGAGGACTCGATCTGATTTCTAGGAGCCTCCTGTTGCACTCACTACCACTGAACCATTTCCCTCCAGACATATTTTCTTGGTTCAGTATTCTGATCCACAGTCTTATGGCGAGGCTATCGAAAATCCCTTTTGGGAATCCACCATGTAGGAGGAGTACAACTCTCTCCTCGAGAACCAGACTTGGGATCTGGTTCCCCTTCCTTCTAGGAGGAATCTTGTTAGATGGAGATGGGTCTACAGGACCAAGAGTGCAGTGGATAGACAGATTAGCAAATACAAAGCTAGTCTTGTCGCCAAAGGCTTTCAGTAGGTTCATGGTATTGACTATGATGAGACCTTCACTCTAATAGTGAATATGGATTCCATACGATTGGAACTTACCATTGTGATATCCAAAGGATGGGAATTCCATCATATGGACATGAAGAATGTGTTTCTTCATGGTGATATCTCTGAGGAGATCTATATGGAGCAGCCTCAGGGATTTATGCAGGACTCATCTTTGGTCTATTGACTAAAGAAGTCCCTTTATGGCCTCAAGCAGGCTCCGAGGGCATGGTATACCAATATGGACTCCTACCTGTTGTCACATAACTTTGTATGTTGTAAATTATACCCAAATGTCTACATGCTCGGGATGACTTATTCACTTCTACTTTTAGTTCTGTACATTGATGATTTGTTGATCATCGGTTTCTCAAATTCAGTGATTTATGCAATCAAGAGGATTCTACATGACATGTTTTTGATGATGGGCATGGGTCTGCTACACTTCTTCATTGAACTCGATATAAGTCAGGATGCATCAATCATCAAAATGTCTCAGGCCAAGTCTGCATGATATCTCCTTGAGAGATTTCACATGACAGACTACAAGTTTGCTCTGACTCCTTTCCTATCAGGAGTCAAACTTGATGATGGCAAGGAGACTCCACTGGTTGACATCACACTGTATATATAGCTAGTGGGAATATTGTTGTATCTCACACACTCCAGACCAGACCTCTCTTATGCAGTTGGCGTAGATTCCAGGTTCATGCAGGAGCTGCATGAGCTACATTGGAAGGCTGCAAAGCGTATCCTTCGATACGTACAAGGAACCATCACCTTTGGGATTCATTATGTATAAAAATCTACATTAGATCTCATTGGGTTTACTGATTATGACTAGGTTGGCGATAGCACTGATCACAAGTCCACATCTGGTTACTCACTCAGTCTTGGTTCCGGGCCTATATGTTGGTCAAGCAAGAAGTAAGCTGCCATTGCTCTATCTTCAGCTGAGGAAAAGTACAGAGGAGTAGTTAACATAACCATTTAGTCTATGTGGCTACAACATTTTCTCACTGAGATGGGCATTCAGTTTCATCGGTTGATCATCATATGGTGTGAAAACTAGAGAAATCTGAAGTTATGCAGAGATCCAGCTCAGAGACAGCGGGTGAAGCACATCGAGATCCACATGCACTACATCTGGGACTTAGTACACAAGGGGATCATCGACTTACAGTTCTTTCCTTCAGCAGAATAGATGACAGACATCTTCACCAAGACCTTCACTGAGCAGAAGTTCCATTCTCTACGAAATCATCTTGGAGTGAAGGACACAGTTTCCTAGCAACTGTAGATCTTCTTTTTACATACATTGTACCTTGAGGGGGGTTTTTTTCCATGAGGTTTTCCCTCTTTCCTTACTTTATTTTTAGTGTATCTTTTGTATTTGGGTACCTAACATGGCCTCATTGCTGGGACCCATTCTTTATTTTCACCATAGTGATGTTTAGGGGGGGGTGTTGGAGTTACTTCACACACACTTAGGATTTATTTTTCCTAAGTTTTTTCCTTTTTGATTAGTCATAATTAGTCATTATCCATTCTCCTATATTTTAGGGGAGAATATTCCACCTGGAGAATATTCTCTTTCAGTTGACACTTTAGTTTGACTAGTTGAGTTGAGTTTAGATGTTGCATTGATTTTATCACCTTGCAACATTGGGATCATCACCATGATAATTCGACCTTGCCTTGGGATCATCACCATACTGGTGCATTACCCTTGATTATCTAAGTTAACTCCTCACTACTCTTTGTTCAGTCAATTAACTGAAGACTAGTTAACTCAACTAGGTGGCAGTTCACTCTCGTAATTGCCTGAGAGACTAGACTAGGTGGTAGTTCACTCCCGTAACTATTGATGTCTGTCCAGATCACTCTATACCACCACTATGGTGCATTGGTTCTCCTCCAGTTTGCACTCATTGAGTTATATATATTATATCATGTGTAAATTATTCATTATTCACAATGGTTAATGAGAATTCTTTCATTCTTTCTCTCCTTCTTATTCTTTCTCCAATTCTCTCTGAAAATGTATGTATTATTGTTTATCTAGATCTATTATGTGCATGTTCAACACATTTAAAGTTGTCGGATATGATATTGTAGTGCTTAATCATGAACATGGTGAAAAAATTATGTTTATAAGGGTGTTTCTCAAACCTAAAAATAAGGATATGAAGGAACCTTAACAGAAGAAGAGATTTTTTAAAACTAAATGCAAGGTTCAAGGTAAATGTTGCAATTTGATTTTAGGTGGTGAAAGTATAGATAAATTTGTGTTCATAGAGATGATCAAGAAGTTAAAATTGAAGTGCATCTCTCATCCCAATTCATATTGGGTTTCATGGCTGCAAAAGGGTCAACAACTCACCATGACGATGCAATGCTTATAGAGTTTCCAAATTAATGAATTTAGTGGCCAAGTTTTATGATGTGGTGGATATGGATCCATGTCATGTATTTCTAAGAATACCATGGATTTTTTATAGGCATTTTCTCCATGATGGCATGAAAAATACATATGAATTCAACAAGGATGGAAAACGTTATAGGTTAGAGCCAGTGGTGGAAGAGGAGACAAAAAAAATCAACACTAGTGATTCTAATGTAGTGGCAGTAGGAGTGCGTTAGCACCATAAGTCACCTCTGGATTACGAAAGATGTAATCCCAGTAACCATCAGTTTTTTATGTCACAATGCATAAATTTAAGGGGGGTCTAATGGATGCAAACTCATGATGATATCGCTTTAACTCAAAAAAATGGGCTAGTATACATAGGCAGATGAGGTCTTGATCTAACTTCAGACAGTAAGTTGAAGTAAGGGTGAGCGGGAGGAAGAACTTGGGGATAAAATGTAAAGGTCTGATATGGACATCAGGTCTTCCAACAGCCTAAGGATGAAAAGCTTCGAATACAAGATCCTATTGCATCCAAAACTTTGGGAAGTTGAAAACGCTATAACAATACTACAATCAAACATACATCACAATACAGTTAAAAGAAATCGACTGGATCATCCATTCCCGATTCTTTTAGTCTTAGAGGAAAAAGAGATGGAACATAAAGTTGAATGTCATTAAACAAGAAGTCTCAAATTACACACATGATCATAGAACCACATGTTTCATTAAAACTTTACAATCAGGAGCTTAGCTCTACCATTGACACTAAAAAAAATGGAAAAAATGCCTACATATACTCAAAACTACATCCAAATGCCTAAGACGCGATCATGTCATGTGTTCAAGGCTTTGCATTGATGAGCTTCTCTGTCAGGTTGCACATGCTGACGTTGGTCAGATTGCCCATTTATATGAAAATGGAATGTACTTGTTTAAGGGTGCAAGGTATCCATTTTCCTCATTAAATTAAACCTTAACAAGACCTTGCTTCATGTGTTTAAAATGTGCAATAGATTTATGTGTTAAGTTCTTGGTTTTTCTTTGCAAAGTTCATGTGTGAGGAAAGGTTCTTTGACATGATTAAATATGTGTTATAAACCAAAACACAGCAGTATATAATGCAGCAAATAACACATCAAAATCACATCAACCAAGATGATAAAGCAGTTCACCCCCTTCAGGCTACATCTGCTGGACCAAACCTCCCAAACTAGGCTTGTCCTCTTGTATTAAAATGATCCAAATGCTAATACAAGAATATGAATGTCTCAAAAGACAAATCTGACTGTAAATACAGAATCAGAAGATAGGAATTAGCTGAACATGCTCTTTCCCAAACACTAAACAGTGAAATTGTACCTTATACAGTACTTTCCCCAAATGGCCCTGGTAGCCCCTCAATCTTGCATGGAGAATTTCGTGGTGAAGATGACCTCAAATGGTTTTGAAACCTCTGCCATCAGATTCATAAGGTCGAAAATATCCAACCTAGGCTTTTGAATCACCAAAAATGGTTGAACATAGCCTCTAAACAGCTCCAGCACTGAAATGGCCATGGTGGCCCTGAAATCTTCCCTGAAGCTAAACAATGAGAAGAATGCCTCAACAAGAAAAACGAGCTGTAGAAATAGATTCAGAATGCTGATAAACTTCGGGAATGACCTTCGTTCCACATTCACTGGCTGCACAAATCCCAATGCAGCTCCCAAACTGTTTTGGCCTTAATGGCTCCTGGAACTTCCATGAAGAAAAATCACCTGCAAATGACCTCAGATGGCTCTAAAACCTGCTCCAATGGCTTCATAAGGTCGAAGAGACCCAAAATCGACCAAAATTTCGTCAAACATGGTTTCCTCTAGCCCGAGATATCTCAATAACTGACTCCTCCTTCTTTTCCCCAACAAAACTCCACCAATTTAGGGAAAGTGGGAGTTAACTTCACTAAAATTAGCAAAAAGATCAAAATTGTCGGAGTCCGCCCAAAAAATGCGCCAACTGCTAGTTAGGGGCTTGGTCATGC
>JASDQU010242306.1:0-12337 GCA_032191745.1 Picea mariana
GGCTTTAGGCCATTAGTTGTAATTATACCTCCTAGTCTCCTATATATACCAAGGAGACATTTTCATTTGGAATCATCTTGTACTTGAACATTTAAGTGGGGTAAAAGGAGGTTGCCCCCTCGAAGAGGCTTATTATCTGAAATTATCTCTTTTTCAAGGCATTGAGTACTTTTTAGGAGGTTTTTCTATGCTATATTGATATTTGGTTCTTAACAATCTCTTTATTTATAAGATAAAAAACAATTTAATTGTGGAATAAAAATAAAATTGACATTTTAAAAAGTCATGCAATCTCCTCATGTAATTTGCATTTTCAATGAACAAACATCTTGATAAATCATCCATTCATTTAGCCACGGCTCCAATTAGTTGTCGACTTCAATTCATGCATGCTCAACCTCATAAATATTTCCTTGATTAAATAATTCAACCCGTTGTTCTTTCTTTAGCAACATCATGCATGCGTCTTTAATTTTATTTTTTATTTTATTTTAGGAATAGTTAACTTTGGCTAAGTCATTCTACAATATTTAGTAATAAAACTAGAATGTTCATGCACCCAGTCACCAATTCTTCCATTTATGTTCTCATGCTTGTGTTTGTCGGCTGACATAAATCTACCAGTTTGCAACATGAAACATTGAAATTTTTCTCATCATGCTAAATGATTCCCTTTTCATGTACCTGGATCATAACAAATGTATATTAGGAATAAAAATATCTTCTCGTAATAAATTTATTAGATAAAACAATTTATTGATATTAAAATGAAATATTCAATTCACTTCCCTAAGCTTGATTTCATTTATTTCGAAAACCTTAAACAAACCATGAAAAATCAATGAAAACTTCTAAAACAAAATTTGTAGCTCTTGACGATAAATTTCCAATGATATATGAACTTCTCAAAATGGGGATCATAATCAAACGTTATCACAAAAAAAAAAAAAATCTACATGTTGTAGCTTTATTTCCAAAACCATAAACAAGAAACACATAATCATTAAAAAGGTATAACTAAAAATTTGTAGAGATTGGTGAGACCATTCCAATGGTATACGACACTCCTCAAACAGAGTTCAGGATCAAAATGTATCATAGAATTTCAAACATGGGTTCTTCTTTCATCGGTGACCTTTTAGAACATTTTTTGCGCTTGGGAAAAACATGATATTTTTAGCACAGTTTATGAGGGAGGACCAATGGTTAGAACTGTACTTGCCTATGATTGGATGACTAATATTACACTATGGAAAATTGTTTCATTGGCATTGACAATCAGGAGAATGAGTTTTGTGCAGGAATTGTAAGGCTTGGTAATCTTTTCAATCCCTGATGAGTTCATCGACATTGACGAATATCTGTGTTTCTCAACCAAAATGTGCAATTGAAAAAACCATAACACTAATGACCGACAGAGACAGCCATACCATGATGATGTGTCAGGTGACGTGATATATGTTGTGGTGACTGATGTAGTAGCTGACATGGCAAGATGAAGTATTGAAGAGGACATGGCAACTAATTTGGATGACTGACATGGAAAAATGAAGCACAACCTGTGACATGGACATGAAATGGAATGATGATGTGTCATTTCACAAATGATGACTTGGAAATGATGACTTGGACTAATATGATTACATGGCAGCATGACGGGTAATGATGACATGGAAAAATAGAGTACAGATGGTGATGTGGCAATGTATGGTTGGAAACATGGCAGGACGATGTGGTAGGTGATGTGGACGATGACGTGGATCTTGTACGACCATCAAAAATGGATGTAGTTCACATTAAGGAATTCAATGGTCAGGATACATCCTCTCTCGTGATCGACGTCTAGGATTCATTCTTTAGGTTCATGGTTCATCAGCGTCGTCTAAAACGAGTTGCTCTTATTAAGGACTCAGTCAATTTCACTGATGCCCAATGGCTTCATCAGCAATCGACGGAATATGTTTGTTTTTTTGAATTAACACAAAATCCTGTTGACGTCAAGGGCTTCATCTACACTTTCAAAATTCCTTCATCAGGATCGAGAGTTTGGTAAATTTCTATTCTTGTTCTTTCACCCCAAACCCCTAATGACTTCATCGACACTCTTTAGAGAATGTTGTGATTTTTCCCTTTTTAAAATTCTTTCTTTTGTTTTCCTTTCCTGATGCAAAACATGAGATTTTTTGGATTTTCTTGAGATTTTAAATGCAAAGATTAAAAAGGGAAACAATGCATAAAATTAACAAAGGAAAAATATGAAACCTATGTAAAGCCGAAAGAGAAAGGTATATAATGGTTAAAAGAAAAGTGGTACCCAAAAATTAAAAAATTGTAAGGGTGTGTTGATGATTCAACACTCCTCTTGCCTAGCCCTTGTCCATCGTAGCCCATTTTCTTTAGGAGTTTAGAGAAAATACCCCTAGTATGCTTCTGAAATTCACCAAGTTGTTCTTGAGAGATGTTTATGGAAGGTGAGCTTACCAAGGTGGCCTTATTTATGGTTCTAGCATATGTAGTGGTAATGGAAGGTTGTATTGTTTCTATGTGCTCTTGGACAACTACTTGAAGCCTTTTCAAGGCCTTCTCCTTCTCTACCAACTCTAGTTGCAGTCGTATCATAATATATGTGAACCTATCCTCTTGACATTTATCCATTTGAATGACCTTCTCACCAACGTATACAAGCAACTCCTTGTGCTTGTCCCAATCTGTCCTGAATGTAATGAGGGAGGCTTGGCCTTCTTTAAATTTCCTCTTGAGCAATGGAAACAATTTGGTAGAAGTCTCCATGTGATTCTCCATATATGCCATCCTCAAGTTAAACATATTAACCTGCACCTTCAAGCTCTCATTCTCTTCTCAAAGCTCGACATTGTTGGTCCTTAAGTCTTCCAACTTATCTTTGCTTTCTTTTCCCATGTTGCATTTCACAATATTGTGTTCACAGTTATAGAAGTAGTGTCTCAGTCAAGAATGCAACCTCTATGATACCATCCGATCCATAATCGATGGGCTCATAGTCCATTCGCTTCACCAACATGGACCCTGTGTGATATTTAATTTCTAAACTCTATCTTAGTTTGTATAGTGCCCTGCACAATGACCTTAATACTTCTCTGGAGGATGAAAGACCTATTCTCTGTGTAATCTCTACTCCAAATGATTAATTGGAACCCTCTTTGTGTAACCTACATACAAGTAGCCACATAAGAATTGTATGGAAAATCATCTTTGGTCCTCAATGAGAGAGTTTCCGATGGCATCACATGCAATGGGTATATGCTCCAACAATAAACTACATAATTATTTTTCTCTATGTGGTAGTCCTCAAGGAATCTTCACTCATGGTAGAGTCCTTAAGGACTCTTGAATCATGGTAGTCTCCAAGGACTCTTTACTCAACCTCAAGATGATGTGAATGTAGATATGTTCTCACTAGTGAATGGTGAATTGTTACACATCACCTCACCAACCTAAATCACATTTAAAAACTAGGGATGTTACATGCAGAACGTTAAGTCACCTAATGGATYGATASARTAGGATACARGYTCCCACATCTTCTAGACCTTGKAAAATGGATGTATGYRCTTCCATTTTGTAGATATGACCATGATGGMACATAAATGGGCAAGAAKCCCACACCTTGGGARCTGCACCCCACACATTATTCAACACTTGATGGATAACGTTGCACTTGGTTATGATTGGAAACTACTCAGTTAGGTGGTGCACAATCACTCCACCCTAGACGATGCCCCTCTCACCCTAACATTGTTCTCTTGATGATGATCTCATGTGTTGGAGCTTGTTTACCACTTGGACACCATGTGATGGCTGGAGATTTGACATGGCACTTGACGATGGTTTTCCACCTTGGTTAAATTGCTTGACAATGACATGGGGCCTTCAGAGGGTCTCTTCACCCATTGGAGGTTCGACGTCACCACACGTGTGACGTTATGATGTTTTATTTGCATAATTTATCACTTGTAGAGGCTATTTTTAGGGGTCGCCCCCATTTGTTATCATGGAATAGTGTCATTTCACTTTATTATTGAGGATTATAGCGCTTGGTTTCCTCATATAAATAGAGGAAGCACTCAAACTCTTTTTTGATCATCACGTCTCCTCACACTTGTGAGAGAGCTCTCTAGAAAAGTTTTGCTCTACTTATTTTTCTCTCTTGGAGTCTATTCACACTATTGGAGTGATGTTTTGGATGGATGTTTCTCTTGTTGGTGGTGATCTCTTCATGAACTAGGGTTTCCTAATGCTAATGCACCTTGCTAGTAAGTGTTTCCTTTGATTGCATGTAGTGTTTTCTTGGTTAATATTGGTAATTTTTTCTATTAGAGTGGTAATTTTGCATGTTATCATGATATTTTTGAAATGTTGAAACCCTAAGGAAGGATTAAGAGTGTTTACCCACTTCTCTTGTTGTTTTCACCTTGAATTTTTGAACCATTTAATATTTTCCCTAAGGGTTAAGAGAGACTATCACCTTAAGGCTTATGTTAGCTAGGGTTTGGCTCTAGGGGTTAGGAGTGGCTATCTCCCTAGGTTCAAAAGGTAGTTCTATTCATCTTCTTTTCTAGACACATTAGAGAAAGTGGGATGGAACTTAGGGTTTATGAGTGGATAAACCTTAGTTGTTTCTTCCTTTGAGATTTGACCTAGTTCAATGAGGGGATAGCTCTATGGCTCAAATCTTCACTTTTCTCTTGCTTGGCCTCCTTTGACACATTATATTGACTCCATCTTCCCTAAGGAAGTAGACGACACTAGTCTTATGCGTGTGATGCTTTATACTCTTAACAACTTCAAAACCCTAAATTAATCTAGCTTTATGACATCATTGGCTTGTTAGTTATACCTAGACACTTTGCAAAATAATTGGATAACTTGCTGCTATCATAAAGTGAATGCTACAACCATTAGGGATTGTATTTATTGATGCATACTTAGTTAATATTGTGGAAAAACTTGCTTAGAAATCTTTTTCAGCAATTTGATATTGTACTACTTCTTGAAGGCTAATTTCTAAGGCATAATTGCTAATTTTCTTCGTTGATTTACCCATTGTTGTTGAAAATTTCTTATTGTGATATAGACCGGTTAAATGCTTCAATTTTACAATAAAAAATGGTTTTGCTTGTTATTTAGTGTCTAAAGGTGATTAATTGTCTATTATATGTTGTTGTCCCTTGACCAAATTTTGGGGAATACTTGGTCATACTTGACCGATTTTGGGACTTCGACAGCTTGTCGGAGATAGAGCGAAAGGCGAAGTGGAAATTGCGGAAGCTAGGCCTACATTAGGTCCTTTTTGGGTTTTGGGGATAATGTAATGGGATTGGGATGTCGACCCATGGGTTTCACCCATGTTTAGGCCTTTTGTAAGTGTATAAATAGAAGTCTAGGCAATGTAAGAAGAGGCCAATGTGCTAAGTGTGAATAATAGAAGAAGTGATGAATAGCTTAGTGATAGTAGTATGATCTATGTGATCAAGTGCTTTGTGCATTCTATGTGATAGACTTGCAGAGCTAATTGCAGGCCATTGTAAGTTATTGGAAGGACTGTGTGCTTAGACCTACTCGGGGAAGGAAGATCTGGTGCTATGTAGGTCTCATGTCCAATGCAGAGTAAGGGTTTTTGTGGCTCTATGATGTAACTAATTGAAGATGATAATAAAGAAGAAGAGTTCGTGGACGTAGCCCTAGGGTGGGGGTGAACCACGTAAATGTTGTGTGTTGTGCTCTGTGCTTCAACTTGATGTGTTTTTCTAAGTGCTCTTGATATGTTGTGGTAGAATTGTTGATGCTTTGTGCTTTCTAGATGTATATGAATGTTAGATCTGACTTGTATGGCGATGCTTAGTGCTTAGTCTACCAGATCTAATCTATCTTGTTATTGTTAAGTGTTGAACTAACCTAGATCTAGTGAATACTATGATGCTTTGTGTTATCTACGAAGTAGAATAGTGATTGAATATTGATGAACTGTTAATGCTAAGTGCTCTGTAAAGTGTTGTAATAACATATTTGTTTCCCAACTAAGGTTGCAGACACCTGAGTCTTGCAACCACCCCTGCCTCTACCTCAGGTGAGACTTCATCTGCTTCGTAGGTGTTGCTGAAAGGGTTGGTAGTTAGGGCTTTGTTGGTGCACTCTTGAGCGTTGAACCTTGGGTCTGCCCCTGTGCCAACAAATGGTTCTGTTGCTAGGACCTGAAACTATGATTGCTGGGAACTGAAGAAGAAGAAGCTTTGTGCAAAGATCTGATTTGAAACCAAGAAAGATCTGTGTGTATATCTGTTGCCCTAGCACGCAGTATTCTACTTGACTTGTGAAGCTTTGTGCTGAAGAAAAGAAGTCCAATCTGAAGAAAAGAAGTCCAATCTGAAGAAAAGAAGTCCGGTCTGAAGAAAAGAAGTCTGGTCTGAAGAAAAGAAGTTTGATCTGAAGAAAAGAAGTCCGATCTGAAGAAAAGAAGCCAATTCTGAAGAAAAGAAACCTGATCCAAAGAAAAGAGGTAAGATCTGTAAGCTCTGTGCTTTGATAAAGTTAAGAATAGAAATTTGGAAGCTTTGTGCTATAGATACGAAAAAAAATTTGTTTTTGAAGAATGGATTTAGGTATGTTTAATAGATTCTATCCTGGCCTGAAAACTAGGGCATTGTTAGATGAAAAAAGGTTTGACATGAATAGATCTGATAAGAATAGCGAAATATATAGTATACCTATGCATAGAAAGAATGTTTGGACTAATAAATGGATGCAGGATCCTAGAAAGAATTTTTTGCAGGCTAGCTACTATGACCCTAGTGTGCAGTATAGGAGAGGTTGGGGATCATTTAAAATAAAGAGAGGATTAACTCTTTGTTACAGTTGTAGAAGACCAGGACATCTTGCTAAGGAATGCCCTGGGAGAAAACCTAGTTTCCTCTGTTGTAAGGCTATGGACCATGAAGTACTGGATTGCCCTAAAATGATTGCTAGGCTTGAAAAGATAAATATGGAAAAAGTGAACCCTGAGGTAGTTCAAGAAAATATTAAAGAAGAACCTCAGAAAGAATCAAAGATTGTATTACTTCAACTGAAAGAAACCCCGGATGATCACAGAGACATCAGTTTGTCATAAATATTCAAGAAAAAAGAGCAAATCGAAGTGAGAATAGGAGACTTCGACATAGACTGTGTTCTGGACAAGGAAACGCAGGTGAATATCATGACTAAAAGCATGTGGGAAACCCTAGGAAAGCTTTCTATGGTTCCTTCACTAGGAGAAATAGGCTTGTTTAAAGGAAAACTGGTAACCCTATGTGGAAGGATTACCCAGATAACTATGAATACCAATGGAACTTCGACAGAAGAAGATTTTGAGATTATTAAATTTATTGAGGACAGTACCATGTTTCTAGTCTTGTTAGGCAAGACCTAGATTGAGAAATATCAGATCCAAAGGCAAGAAGAAGAGGAAGCTCTAGAACAGAAGAAGCAAGAGTTAAAATAATTTTTGACCAGAAGAATAACGCACTTGATCGAAGAGCAGTAGAATAAATCGAAGCTATGTAGGAATTTGAATGTCAAAGATGAAATAATAAAGGAGCAGGAGAATAGACCACCCACTATAGAGTCAATGAAGGAAGAAGTACAAATATTGAACCCTATGAAGGAAATTCAACACCGTAAAGTTACCATATCAAGAGAAGATAAGAATCAGAATGGGAAAAAGAACCCGGAAATTCAGATTGCAGGTAAAAAGGCTAGGAAGCTCATGAAGAAGAAAGCTAAGTTAGATAAGTTACAGAAGGTTCCAGAGGAAACCCCGTAAAAGGAAAATTTGCAGAAATTGAGCTTTGCTGGGATATTAGAACAACGACACATGGCACTTTGCCATGGTGAAGAAATATATCCGTTGAAGACGATATACCTGTTCGGCTGACGCTCTGAATGGCTCGAAAGATAGTTATGGTCCACTACCAAACTGTTAGACTGTGCCATAACGGATAGAACAAAATTTAATGAAGCCCCGTATCCATTGCAAACGATCTGTTGCAAAGATTACTTACTTATTCCGTCATGCCATGCATGAAAGACACTTTTGCTAATTTTATCCCGCAAACTACATGAATTGTGAAGAGTGATCACTGTGCTCTTACTCTCTACCCTATTACAGTGGCCACGATACTCTAAGAACCTGAGATATTGATCCTAAGGGTATATGTCCGAAGAAGTTAGCGCAACTGAAGAATCTGTAAGAGAGTTACTCGCTAGCCTCAAAGCCGAAAGAATCATGTCAGAGAGAGGATTATCTATAGGTTTACAAGCATCATCAACCAAAGGAGTGCAAGCCTCCCTGACGACTGCTCGAGCAGGAACATCCCGAGCCGACGCAGAAAGGAGAACCAAACATAAAGACGATATGGCCAACACGAAGTTGGTTCCATCCATCCTACCTGCTTACATACCACCTCTGAGCGGTGTGATCAACAGAGACAATATACCTAGAGACTTTGAGTACACTCTACTCATTGTGTACTTGCCGAAAGGGGTACACGCAATCCGTGTAGATCAAGACATGATTACAGCATTGAATTTTAGTGGCTTCAACCTGGGGGATCATAAATTTTACAGCATCCTCACCCTATACAAGTACCTAACCATAACCAGAAGAAAAAATTCAAAGATCGTCCCTCAGAAATGGACGATGAACCTCACGTAGTCCACCCTACTTAACGTTATGAAGAGACCACACTTTGGTAGACACCAAGAGGTGAATGCTTGTGTGAAGTTGCTTCTGGCAAGTTACGATGGAGGATACTTATGGTTAAACCGTTGCATAATTGTTGATCTGGCACTGATCAATTGGATCACAAGGCTGAGCATGCAAGGTCCTGATCCCCATGATTACTATCCTAGAATGACTGCAGACTGCACTCTTGCTCAGAAGATCAAAGAAGCCTATGGTGATGTTGAGAAGAGTGCACGAGGCTACAAGGTAGATTCTATTGAAAGTGGTGCAGTGCGCCTCGCCTGTCAACTAATTGCTGGGAATTTGGTACGCAAGAATCGACCCACACAAGTATCCGGATTTGTAGTCGACCTCGCAGGGAAGTGTGTAGAGGGACTATAGATGAACTGGGTGAAGTACCTGGTGAATAAACTAGAGATTAACTGCAGAGAAGCCTAGGATCAGGGGCATGAAATCCATTTTAGCTGGCTCTTGATACTGATAGATTTTATTGCATGGGAGCTACCGGAAGGTGAAACCTTCCTAGAAATCAACCCCTTTGAACCATTGGCCACAAAGTTCAGTACACTGTGGTACTTGAATGATATGAACAAGCAATGGCAATCCAATGTCATCTTCCATACTTACTACACCGAGTTAAATCCCGCCATCCAATCCGAGCCTCGCATGACCCTGAATACTTTATACAGGTTTTGACCTTTGATGATGTTCAACGCAGACTGACATTTCATATACCTCACAATGCACACTGATGAAAATAAGGAGCAACTTCAGTCTTATTATAAACTGACAGAAGAAGGTTTGGAAGAAATTACCAAGGAATGGTCGGCGAACCTCCTTGTTTCGGAAGACCCCACAGAAATGTCTGATATCGACAGCCCAAAAGATGCGCAGGATACACTTGGGCCCAGTAAGACACATAAAACAAAGAAGATGAAGAAAGCTAAGGAAGTCCAGGATATAGACAGCCTATCTGTGAGGACAGATTCCATTACACCAGATCAAGGAGGTGAGGGAGATGACTTAGAAGAATTCAAACATAGACTAGAAGGTGAAGTAGAAATTATAAAGAAGAGGAAGGGTTTGCCTCTGAAACCTTCCTCCTGAAAGAAGTCAAAAAACCTCGTAACTACGCTGCAGACCACATTGACTCCTGATGACTTCAACTTCATCGTAGCAGTGATGAACAATGCTTCATTAGAGATAGTAGAGAATATGGAAGCAAAGCAAGAAGAGATGTATAATCACATCGAATTTGAGCTACGAGGAGTCTAGCAAGCCCTTCAGTCTAGTCACGTAGTCTCCACTGTGCCCCTGCCAGAAGGAACAACAGAAGTGGGAGATGAACCAGTTCAACTCCACCAAATTGTTGATACAGTCGAAGCTATACTTCGAAGTGCAGAAGAGAAAGCAGAACAAGCCGCTCAGGATTTGACACAAGTACAGGGAGTACTTGTAGAAGAATGCAGTACTGTAGAAATGGAGAAGATTGCTCTCCAAGAAAAGTGGGATGAAGAGAAAGCGCAATTACAACAAGGTAAAGAACATTTTCTTGTGGAGCAATTGGAAATAAAAGCAAAGGTCAACAGAGGACTTTGCTCTATGACAATCATTAAAGTACAGACCGAAGAAAAAGTCCCACAGTAGGTGGCACAACTGGAAGAAGTCATCCAGAAGCTTCAGCAACACATAGCAAATCTGGAACTCCACACTGTGCCTGAGACCCCCTAGGAGGTAAGGGACCAACGAGAAGCAACTGCCCACAACGCAGTTGACAGACTGAAATCTCTTGCCTTGGAGTGAAAGCAATTGAGTAACCGAAGTGCCCAGACCTATGAGAACCTAAAATAGAACCTTGAATTATATAAATTGGAGTCACATCTCCAAAAGGCAAAGTATGAAGCCGAAAAGCTACATGTACAGTTGAAGGCCCTGTCACCCATAGAAAGAATGAAGTGATCACATGAACAGTGCACTGCCCAGCAGTAGATCCATACGATCTAGAATAGGGTGATGGAAGTCACCCAACAAATTCAACCTATATAGGATAAAGCATGTTAGCTATTTACTAGTTCAGTGTGTTGGTCGATCACCCTATCGAATGTATCTAGATGTAGGGAAACCTCCCGACTGACTGAATCTAGGAGATGTGTGATGAACCATCAACGCTTGATGTTCCAATAGGGAAATGATAGTGAATGAAAATGAGATACTAGAAAAAGTTGACACGTTGCATAATGTTGTACATGCATTAACAACATTGATGAGCATAGGGAAATTCAAGTGGTGTTGTGATTTTATAAGCCTTATGGCCCCTAGCAATTAGCTCATAGTTTGATATGTTCTTCTCTATACTCTTGCAAGGTATATGACAAGTGGGAGAATGTTGGGACATGTGTGTCATATACCTTGTAGTCTTGTAGTGGAGTAGGTAATGATCGTTGAGTAGTAGCAAGGAATAAATGCAAAGTAGTGGCAGGGTATAAATGTAAAACACTAGTGAGCAATGAATACTATGTAGTATCAGTTGGCCAGTTACTTGTCGGAGGTTTGCGACATGTAGAATTGGAAAACCATAAATGGTTTATAGTTTTGTTATTCCTATTTATTCAATGGTCGGGTTGGAGGAAATCAATGCTTTAACTTACTATTATCTATCAAAATTTCTCCAAAATCCTCATGCTAGTGCTCCACACTCTTGTTGAAAGAAGCAAGACTATTTAGTGTAACCATTTAGTTGTTGAATAATGCATTGAATGTGCTTTAGAATGGGTTTTTGTTTGTCATTGTTCTCTTCTATGTTTACGCACATTCTTCTCTCATAGATTAGTGTGAGAAACATATTCTGCACCTTTACTTCCTTTCATAAAAAATGATCCAAAATACAAAGTCAGATATCCCATTTCCTATGCTGTGCACATCTTTACGTTGAAAATACTAGCATGAGCAGAAAAATAGATCTTAGTGTTTAATGTAAGATAATAATTTTTGACTCGAAGCCACCAGACATGCCCACATTTTTAATTTTATTTTGGACAGGCCACAGGGAGGGATTTGAATTATGATTGGGTGGGGTCACAGCGAAAGGATGGCCCCCTAATGTAACCATTAACTGAGACGACAAGGATGGGGTTGGAGAGAAGTAGGCCCACGCTACATTCACCTTTACAAGTGAAGAACTCGGACCAAAATGGAAAGTATATTTACTAAAATGGACGACATGCTTTAATTAATTTCCTCAAGGACACACACAAACCCAAACCCAAATGTAAAATATCTACTCAACAACACCAAATATGTGGTCAGAACAACAAAGGTTGAATCTCTATTCGCTAACCATAATGGCTTGAATCCAAAGAGTTTCTGACTTCAGCTTTGAAATAATTCGTTGGTTACAATCCGCTTGAAATCCCTCCAGAGATCGAAAATATCTTGAAAATAGTTCAAGAGATCAAAGATCCCTCAATCAGAAGTTTATCTCTTTATTTATAAGATAAAAAAAAAAATTATGGAATAAAAATAAAATTGACTTTTTAAAAAGTCATGCAATCTCCTCGTGTAATTTTCATCTTCAATGAA
>JASDQU010242307.1:25539-39612 GCA_032191745.1 Picea mariana
AAGCAACTTCATATGCTTTTCATGGAGATCCGACAATTTGAGAACTTCACCTCTTATACAAATGCTAAACTATGACTGAAAATGATGGATAACAGAAGAAACATTTTGTGTTTCTTGTATCTAAGGTGAAATTCCTCTATTTTTTATTATCAGTTGTAACCTGGGCAAGTAAATGAGTTGAAAACGTGCAAAACTATTTTTTTTTTATGTCGCTACAGGAAGTTCACGCAGCTCTCCACAAAGGAAACAAGGTATTTTCTAGAAATCACTATTTTTGCAGTCAATTTAAAACTCAGACTCTGACCATATGGAGAATTATTTTGAAAAACTGAAATAGGTTTTTATCAAGAACAAACTCATCTAAAAAAACCTCCCTTAGTTTTTACATAGGTGTCATGGTTTAGGAGATACAAGCAGATCTTTACAACTCATTTTTCAGATTTGAAAATACAAGAGTTTTCTTGTTTTAGTCATCATCTTTGAGATCAGAATCTAACCATCTGGAGAGGTATTTTGAAAAACTGAAAGAATTTTGTCTCAAGAATGAACTCATATAAAAAAAAATCCCTAATTTTTTACACAGGTGTCATGGTTTGGGAGATACAAGCAAACCTTTACAACTCATTTTTCAGATTTGAAAATACAAGAATGTTCTTGTTCTAGTCATCATCTTTGGGCACATATTACGAGGATATGGAGAGGTATTTTGAAAAAAGGAAATAGGTTTTTCTCAAGAACAAGTTCATATACAAAAACCACCCTCATTTTTCACAAAGGTGTCCTGGTTTGGGAGATACAAGCAGATCATTACAGTTGATTTTTCAGAAATTCACCATATGTTGTGAAATGGGACAGTTAGCCCTTAGTTCGATTCCACATGTGCCAAGATGAGGTGTCAATTCAGGAAGACACATGTATGTTCAAGGAAGATATTTTTTCATAATATTCTCAAATATTTTATTTGATTTGAATGTATTTAATGCTTTAAATTTCAAACCCTAGATTTTAGGTATTGGACTGATTTTCCAGATTTTTTGTGATCTTGTTGATTTGACTAAGTGAAATTTTGACCCTAGGAGGTGTCATCTATATCTATTTTGAGTAGATCAGATCCAAACTTTGAGGATATTGTTTTTATCTCATATATGTATAAATCTCATGGAAAATCATATGTAAAAGGGGGGGATTTCAGTTCGAGGAGCTGAGAGAGAGCTAGTGAGGGGTTGAATCCTTGTTTTGGCTTGATATTACATATCTTAAGACTTTTTTGATCTATATTTCCTATGTAAAGACTTCAGTTGCTAATGAAATTGATGGTTAGTCTGTTGTCTCTCTCTGTTTATCATCTTCATGTTTTCCTCTGAACACTTTGCTGATTTTATACGAGCTTATGACAAATGTTTTTTGTGTTGAGAAGGTTGCTTTAAAGGGTTTTAATAATCTTTTCCACATTGGTGTTTTCCTCCTTAAATCTTATTTAGAATGAATTTTGGATAAAGGTTTATTCCTATGTTGCATAAAGAAATTAAAGACATGATTTGTTATTAATGTATTTATCAGTCTTTGTTTTTCCCCTTCTCTCAATCACACCACTTAAAATCTTAAATTTCTAGCCATTAGTTTTGTTTACCTGACTTGCTGCAATTAGGTGAGTGATCTTAACGGATCATATCATTATTCCCTTTCAAACTGAGMAAATATTTATCCATCTTAAAACTCCTACCAAATCATTTTTAATCTAAGGTGTGCTAGGATTGTTCCTAAAGYAGTCTAGGAACAATTTCTAGYGCTAACATGACCAAAACCCTAGTGCCAGAGATACTCCAAMAAACTATTTTTAGGTCGAGGGAATGATAGAATAGGGGCCCCACTAGATTAAAATCGATGCTCTGGATCCAATGCAACTGATGGTTCGTGCATCTGAGTCYTRGTTTGAGTTTTATCGCGAGYTGCAACTTGTCTCCTCAATCCATTCAGGGACATGTGGCCAATTTGATCYGGGGGCATAAAATCCAAACCGAGCAACATAACAGAGTTTCRTAAGCTCCCATAAGTCTATTTGGACAAGGCCCAGACACATACACTAGCCAAAATTCTCGACATAATGTTCTTGAAAATCAACCTCCTCTTCAGAAATTGCACTATGCCTCATTGACCAAAACCCTAGTGCCATAGATACTCCAACAAACAGTTTTTCGGTCAATGAAATGAATCATAGGGCCCCCATTAGATAAACCCAGTGCTTCAGATCTAATGCAACTGACAGTTTGTGCATCCGAGTTCTGTTTGAGTTTTATTGCGAGTTGCAACTTTCCTCCTCAAGCCATTCAGGGACATGTGGCCAATTTGGTCTGGGGGAATAAAATCCAAACCGAATAGCATAACGTAGTTCTGTCAACTCCCATAAGTATGTTTGGCCAAGGCCCACATGAATAAACTAGCCAAAAAGACCTGACATAGTGTTCTTGAAAATCGATCTCCTTTTCAGAAATTGCACTATGCCTCATTGACCAAAACCCTAGTGTCGAAGATACTCCAACAAACAATTTTTCGATTGAAAAAATGATAGCATAGGGGAGTAGGGGGACCCACTAGCTAAAACCTGGTGCTCCAGATCCAATGCAACTAACAGTTCATGCATACGAGTCTCGGTTTTAGTTTTATCGCAAGTTGAAACTCGCCTCCTCAAGTCATTTAGGGACATGTGGCGAATTTGGTCCGGGGGCATAAAATCCAAACCAAGTAGCATAATAGAGTTCTGTAAGCTCCCAAAATTCTATTTGGCCAAGGCCCACGTGACTACACTAGCCAAAAAATCCAAAATAATGTTCTTGAAAATCAACCTCCTCTTCAGAAATTTCACTATGCCTCATTGACCAAAACCCTAGTGTCGTAGATACTCCAACAAATGTTTTTTCAGTCGATGAAATGATAGCGGAGGGGCCCCACTAGCAAAAAATTGGTGCTCCTGATCCAATGCAACTGACGATTCATGCATCCGAGTCATGGTTTGAGTTTTATCGTGAGTTGAAACTCTCCTCCTCAAGCCATTCAGGTACATGTGGCCAATTTGGTCTGGGGGCATAAAATCCAAACCGAGAAGCATAAAAAAGTTTCATAAGCTCCCGCAAGTCTGTTTGGCCAAGGCCCATGCAACTACACTAGCCAAAAAKACCCAAAACAATGTTCCTGAAAATTSACCTCCTCTTCAGAAATTGCAYTATGCCTCATTGACCAAAACCCTAGTGTAGGAGATACTCCAAMAAATGGTTTTYTGGTCGATGAAATGATAGCGTAGGGGCCCCACTAGTTGAAACTCGRTGCTCTGGATCCAATGAAACTAACAGTTCATCCATTCGAGTCCCGGTTCAAKTTTTATCGCGMGTTGCAACTTGCCTCCTCAAGMAATTCAGGGRCATGTTTCCAATTTGGTCTAAAGATCAACAACAAGTACATTTGATCSAATAAATATCGTATTAAATTCAAAATCCCTAAAAGTCCTAATGGGGTCCAAATATAAAGCATATGGACACCTTTTCACTCTGACTACTTGAAGAAAATTTCTATGAAAGAAACATGAGAGACTTCAAAGTTCACACATTTCAAGAGCCTAATGATAGCTAGAAGACTCAAGTTCACAAGAAAGATAGAAGACAAGAAGCAAAGAGATAACTGAAGGAATCAATGGTTGAGTTCTTATACTTATACCTCCATAAATAATTAAGGATCAATCTATTTTTTGACTTCGCTAAACAAACACCCTAGATTAAAAATCAGCTTCTGTGCAAAGTTAGCTTGACAACTTTCAAAATTATAAAAAGAGTAAGATGGATAATATGGAGGGTTGTAATCTAGGTATTACTTCATCTTATCTCTGGAGAAGTTTTACTTAGTATTATCTTCCTTTGGCCAAAGGATTTTTCATCACTTAACCTCGGTTGAGTCTTACCTCCTCTTACCTTCCTTTCTATAGAGAGGTATTACCTTATCTTACCTTTGGCTTATGAGGTATTTTCTTACCTTCCATTAGCTGGATGTATTACCTTCCTTCTTTTGATTCCTTCAAGTTGGAAAGCAAGAAACCCCTAAATCCTGGGATAACTTTCTTCCCTAGGGGAAGTGAAAAGTTCAATATTACAAATGTTGAAGTGATAGTAACATATGGGGTTCTTCACAATGAGCATCAATTCATAACTTTATAAAATTATTATGTAACCATATCCTTTGATACATAGATCCAATCAGGTATAACCTAAATATCACTGATTAATTGCTTTAGTTTTAGGTTATGTACACATATTTTGTGGAGTATAAAATCTCTACAATGAATGGATGTTATTTTTTATACTTTGAATATTGGCATCTTTGGAATTCTCATTCAAGATCATTGCATTTCTAAAATGGAAACTAATGTTCAATTTGATGCAGTTTCTTCAACACAATTTCTAGAGAGACCTATAGTAGGGTCTCAAGTACCATTTTGTCTAGCTGAAAAAACAATTCCAGGATGTTGGTATTTTATTGAACCTTTAATTTATGCTTGAATATCTCTAAATCTTGTATTAAATCTATACAATAAATGAATGCTATTTTTGATAGTTTGAATATTGACATCTTTGGCATTCTCATTCAAGATGATTGCATTTATAAACTAGAAACCAATGTTCAATTTGATGTAGTTTCTTCAACACAATTTTTAGGGAGACCTATAGCAGGGTCTCAGGTACCTTTTTTTCAAGATGAAAAAGAAATGCCAAGATGTTGGTTTTTTTATTGAAACTTCTAACTTATACTTGATGTAGGAAGTTTGATAGTAGGTCGTTCTGTGTATTCACCTTTATTTTTATGATACGAATCAATTTTCTGCCATCATAGTGTTCCTTCATGATCTACAATATTATAGATTCCTCTTTCTCTAGGAATTTTAGGAAGTGCATTCGTAGAAGTTCTTGCTACTAGACACTAGACCAAGGAGTTGTTGTTGTCTAGTACCTATTTGTGGCTAATAAAATAATGAAATATTTAGAAATGGAGTGTTGTCCAAATCACCTTTTACATCAAGAAATAGGGTTTCCCTTGATGTTTTTTTCAAGCAATTAAGGAAGGACATTATGAGGGTGCATGGATTTGGGGTTACACATCTATTTTAATCACCTTGCAGAGGCATATTCCACCTATTTTTTTCAAGCCTAATAAATTTCATTAATGTCATCTTGGAGGGTGCACTTAGGGGTGATTACATTTTCTATTAACAAAAAAATAGGATGCCATTCGTAGGGGGTTACATTGCTTATTTCAAGCACTATTAATGGCCATGTTTTCAACATTAAGCATGGCAGCTAGTTGAGAACATAATTAACAATAGACACATAATTTATGAACAATTTAGTAAGGATTTGACATTGAGATAAACATATCCTATCCCATGAACTGACTCCTAATCATGCACTTTACTAGCACATATGATAGGTAAACTGAAGATAGGTTTGACCTACCATAAGAAACAATGAAGAGGTTGTTTATATGTACATATTAGAGATAGTTTGGAGAGTGCAATTTCCTTAGATTGTTATTTCCAATAGGAGAGACTAAGAGCCTTATTGAGATTTCTTAACCATGCATCTATGTTATTTTTGTTAGCTAAATTAAGTGCCTAGGGGAGAGGAGACTTTCTCTTCTTTTTCATATGTTAGTTTAATTCCACCGCAAGTGCCATCTTTAGATTCCTTTTTATTTTCTTTGAGTCTTATTTATGGAAGAAACGAGGGATTTTCATTTACATTCACTTGGAAAGATATCTAATGAATATACAACCAACAACAAATTGTGTAGCTAAGAATAAAATAGAAGTTGAGTGCATTGAAAATAAAGACTCTTATAGCATAATAAATCCACAAAAATAAGCAACCTGCTATGCAACAATAAGAGGGTATGTTTGATGACTATTATTAGTACTATCAATAGGGTCCAACCCATTTGTACTTGCGTTGTTCAAATGTAGTGGGGACCTGTAATGCATCCATGGACAAAGCAGTAAAGTCTCAAACTATCTCTAGCATGAATGGGTAAGGTCTGTCCAACCATAACTACCCACGGTGAATTTTGTTGAGAAATAATTTGATGCATATATATATATATGGGGGGGTACCAAATGTTAGTACCTTGAGTAGGTTTAGTACCAACAACATCTACAATGGTTTCAACTCTAGAAGTAATTCCTCCCTAGTGTCTCCATTTGTAAACTAAACTACATGCATATAGTAAGCAAGATGCAAATCAAGGAACTGTTCTACATCGTTGAAATCATGCTCCATTATCACCACATGTTCAATATTTCCCTTGAATTTCCCTCTTTTCAAAATTTGGGTATCTGTTGTTTCATTGAGGATGGCCTCCTTTCTCTTTGTAAATTGGCATCACTTTCACATTGGTCTTACCCATATATGTTTAATTGTGATCTCACCTCCAATAATCTAGTTGCAAGTCAAAAAGGATGTCCTAAAGTGTTATTATGTGTTCTCTTCTCCATGACATGTGAGTTGGTTAGATCTGTATCAATCTTTTGGATCTTGTTTAGTTTCAAAAATATACATAAGGACTTAGGAATCTAATCATGTTAGTTGAAATAGAGTAGACAATGAATCTCATAGATTGATTAGCCATCAAGTTGAAAGCACGGTAAGATCATCCATTAATGTAAAAAGGGAAACAAATTTGTCCCCAAATATTTAAAAAGTCCTTTTGAATGATGGCTTGGCATAACTCACCCAAATAACAACTTGACATGTACAACATATCTCGTTATCCCCTAGAGCCATTGTATCAACAATTATGACTTGGAAGAGAAATGGAATGTTAGTGGTTATGATTGGAGAACCCACAACTGATGAAATGGCCTGAATTAATGTGGGAATTGTTGTGTGACAATGCAACTAAAGCATCTATATCCTAATACAACCCATGGGTCTAGACACAACTCAAAATATTGTGGGATGCAACCTGAAATGTAGAAAACACATCTCTCCTCAACCACAAAGGTGGTGCTTGTTTGAAAATGTGCAAGGAAAGGCATAGACATGACCAAATATTATAATTTTCCAAACTTATGGACTCTTGTGGACTTGAAACAAAATGGTCGAATTGCAAGTGAAAGTGTAGTTCACTAGTGTGACATAGACTACTGGCTCATTCGTAGGATTGAGCCTTTTTGACCAAGAAAAAAATGACACTATGGTACAATTCCCTTATCTATGGAATTCATAAAATAATATTAAGGAGTAAATAGTTTCAAGCAAGTTACATTCACCCATCCCACCCAAAGAATTCCATCTAGTTGTGTTAATCATAGTATGCATGAATATCAATTAAATACAACATTTAAAGGTCCTAACTAATTCATCCTTAGCTTACCACGACTCTTGTGATACTGGTTGTTGTAAATTAAGACCGATCACCCTTGGCAAATCCATTACATCTGATATGGTTCTCATGTCAAGCTTTCTATCATGACTTTTCAACCTCCTTGTGATACCATGCTAAGAATTGGTCCTCCTCTAATTGCATCAGTTATGCAAGTTGATCCTACATTGATTATTCCAAAATCATGTTGGCAGCTTAGGAAATAAAATTAGCTTGGGAATGATAATTTTGCAGGTACCACTACTTCTCTACCACAGATGAGGCTAAAAACGATATGGTTTTTTTTTTTTAAGGCCTTATGTTCTATAGTTATCCTCTTATCCCAATTTTCTTTGTTGACCACATAGACCTTTGTCAATCCCTATTCCAATATCTTATTGAATGATTCCATGGCCCCACTTCCTTATAAATTATAGGGGATGATAGTATGGTGTTGTACTTGATTTAAATTCTATATTATTTGTCTCATGAAGTGTTTACCTTGATTGGTTGTAAGGATCTAGGGACACCCAAACCAAGTGATGATGTTCTCAAAAATATTTTTTCTACTCGTAGATGCAATCCCTAATTGTTTCTACCTCATCCCATCTAGTCATATAATCAATAGCATTGATAATGTATTGAGAACCCAAATGTCTGGCGAGTGGATTTATAGGTCTGATAAAATCCACTACCCATTTTTATAATGGTTGTAGCACAACTACCAGGTGTAACAACATTTCATCCCTACCAGATGGTTTCCTAGTTCTTTGATAGATGTCACAATATTGAGCATATTATTTGGTTTTCTGGAACATATCCAACCACCACAACCCCACCTTAAGACTTAGAAATCTATGGCCTTTCCACTGTAGTGGCCTCCTACCACCCCATCATGGCTCTCCCATAAAATTATAAGTATTTCATGATCCATGATGCAACATATAAGGATGCCATATACCCTGAGCTTGTACAAATGACCTATTTATCTAATAGTTGGTCACACATAAAACCAATTGTTTCTTCTATGTTGTCAAGTACCCTTATGGTGCAACACCTATGGCGAGAAAAATAATTATGTCATTCAAATAATTTGGTACTAATTCAATATTGAATAATTCAGAGTCTAGAAGTTGGTCATCCAATGAACCTATGGAGCCCCTTGTTTTTATTCTAGACAAACGATCAGGTCCTATGTTCATTCTATCTTGATTGTGTTGGATATTAATTCCTAGAATAACAACAACCATCAACAGATTCATCCCTCCAACACCATATTTTTCACCAAATACTTAAGAGCTTAATGGTCTATGAAGAATTTAAATTTCCCTCCTAAAAGTTTGTGCCAAAACTTGTATAATCAATAAACCATTTCTAGTCCTTYTCACTCAGTAGYGRWATAGTTACGCTATGCCTTCAATACTTTCCCACTGGAAAAATAGATATGGAAATCTAACTTTCCTTCTCCAAGTTGTGCCAATATGGCTCCTAGAAAAATGCYAGATCCATCAACATGTACATGGAATTCAATAATTTAATTTAGAAAAACCAGGATGTGCACACTTACCAATTTTTCTTTGAGAAGATTGAAGGAATTTTGGCATTTCATAGTCCAAGTGAAATTTTTGATCTTATTCATCAATCATTCCATGGGGGGAGTCATGGACGTGTAACCCTTTATGAATCTTATATAATACCCAGTGTGGGCTATGGTAGACCATATGATGTTGACATTGGTCGAATATTCTAGGTGGACAATTATGGCTATTTTGGCTAGATCAACTAGTACAACATCTCTACAGATAATGTGACCCAAAAATATACCAAAAGGAGTGAAAAAGATGCATTTCTTCGATTTAAGGGAGATATACAACTGTGGTTAAATATACTAATGATGTGCAATTCCTTCCATGACCAACATGGAGTTGGCACGTGGCATGCATTTATTCAAGTTAAGGGAGATCCTTTGAAAATCAGTTGAAACATTACAATGTGGTCGTTCAATAGGCTATATATGGTCTAGTCATATAAGTACACTTCTATAAATTTATGTATATAATCTATAAATGAAATGAACTCTATCATGGACAATGTTACTAGCACATTCTTCAATATGAACACCATCATGTTGTAGGTGTAGGTGCACCATTCTATAGAAAAAGTGGTCTTATTTTTTCCCTCCTTAGCGATTCCTACCTGATGGTGTTCCAAGAAGACATCAATGAAATATTAAGTCTCTTTCCATGCTACCTAGTCTATCACTTCATCATTTAAAGGGGTAGGGAATGGACCATGAACACAAGAATCATTCGACCCTTTGAATTCAAAACATACTCTGATACCACCCATATTCAAATTCTTCTACTAGGAAAATTAATATTGTTGCGAGCATTTTTTCAATCTCCTCTTTCACTTTCTCCTTGATCGGGGGATTAAATCTATAGGGTCTCCTATTGATAGGATTGACATCTAGTTTCATATCTATCCTCATTTTTCCCAATTCCCATTTAATCCCCTTCATCTCAGTAAATATTTGTGGGAATAAATAATCATATTCTCTAAATAACTCCACAACCTTAGATACTATCGCATCGTTCCAGTAGTCCCCAATGGATTCCATCCTAGGTCAACCCTCTATGCTAATATTTAACTTTTTTACCTTCATGGTTTGTGAGTATATCTCCCTTCTAGATGGTATGTTTTCTTTTTCACTATCATTTTCCTTTTGTGATTATCATTTCATTTCATATGTTGTAATATTAGATATATAACAAAGAAATTAATTATTGCATGAAATAAATAATAAATTTTCATTCTAAATGTTTTTTTTTGCAGAACAAGGATCTTCCAGAATATCTGGATGATCCTCATCAAATAGATCCAGATAATGTTGGGTCTGATGTTGAGATGACAGATGATGTTCATGATGACACAGATGCAGATGATGATGAGGTCGATGCCGATGCAGATGACGATGATGATCATGATCATGATCACGATGGTGATGACGATGATGATGCAGTTGTTGGTAGCAACTAGTGACATTCATGATCATATAGTCTGCATCATGGATCATTTTTTATATATATTGTTATAATGTCTCTTTTCATGGTTACTATCATATGTATCATTTTCATGGCCTTTAGTACCATATTATTGAGTTGTATCATTTTTACTTATATCATTTGGACATGACATATCACATTGACTTGTATCATTTTGTCTCACATAATTTATCATTTTTATTTATATCATTTGTACATGATGTATCATTTTGACTTATGTTGATTGTTGGACATGTATCATTTTCACATGTTATTGATATACTGACATATTTGACTTTCACTTGTTTTAGTTATATATGATGATGATCTTATTAGTATTGACTCGTCAATTTTTATATATTGAAAGTGGTTGATGATTTTTGGATACATGTTTGTTATGTATGATAGTTTTTATTTATTGTTCATGATGGATGTTGTTAAATTCACTTAAATTATAGATATTTGACTCACTTGTTTGAATTATAGATGATGATCATGTTATAATAAATATCTTGTTATTTTATATATATTGGATGTTGTATATTCTATTTTGATGGAGATTTAATAAGTATAATGATGTTGTTAATTTGTATGGATGTCCATTTCCCTAAAAATTCTTTATAAATGTTATCCTATAAAATATTTCAAATGCATTTATATGACTTAATATATAATAATATAATTTATTCAAGAGACATGATATATTTAACTAATTAAATTGAAATAAAACATATTAAATTAATAACTGTAAGAAAAACAAGAATAATTTTTGGAAGCAAAAAATGAAGCAACAATGGAAGCCAAATTGGAAGCCACACTAGAAGCAAAACTGGAATCCAAACCAGAAGCAAAAATGGAAGCAAAATGGGAAGCAAAACTAGAAGCCAAATAGGAATAAAAAATAGACGTAAAACTAGAAGCCAAATAGGAATAAAAAATAGACGTAAAACTAGAAGCCAAACCAGAAGCCAAACTGGAAGCAAAATTGGAAGCCACACTAGAAGAAAAACTAGAAGCAAAATAGGAATCAAAACTAGAAGCCAAACGAGAAGCAAAACTAGACGTAAAACTAGAAGCCAAACCAGAAGCCAAACTTGAAGAAAAATTGGAAGCCATATCATAAGCAAAATTGGACGTAAAACTGGAAGCCAAACCAGAAGCCAAACTGGAAGCAAAATTGGAAGGCATATCAGAAGAAAAACTGGAATCAACACCTGAAGCTAATAATTTCCAGCATTATTCCTGACGCTAAACCTGGCTCTAGTCTTGGTGCTAAATCTGGTGCAATTATAAATAGTCTTGTTTCTGCCCAGTTTTGCGTTGAAAAAGGTGTCCAATTCATGAACTAAAATACACTAAATTCTGATGCTAATTGCATGTTCTGTTGTAGTGAAGGATGCCAAGCGCATCCTTAGATATGTTCAGGGAACCATGAGTTATGGAATTCACTATGTAGTTGGTTATGCATTGGATCTCATAGGCTTCAAAGATTCATATTGGGTTGGAGATGACACAGATCACAAGTCCACTTCAGGGTACACTCTCAGTTTGGGGTCAGGCCCTATTTATTGGTCAAGTAAGAAGAAATCAACCGTTTCTTTATCTTCATCAGAGGCTGAGTACATAGGAGTTGTCAACTGTGTCATTCAAAACATTTGGCTTCAACACTTCCTTATCGAGCTTGGTATCCAGTTTCACTATCCGATTGTCATATGGTGTAACAATCAGAGTACACTAAGATTTTGTAGAGATCCAGTACAATGGAAACAAACCAAACACATTGAGGTCCACATGCATTTCATCATAGATCTAGTACATGACATGATCATTGATCTGCAGTCCCATCCTTCCTCTGAACAGACTACTGACATCTTCACCAAGACCTTCACTGGGATGAATTTTCAGACTTTGCGAGATCATCTTGGAGTGAAGAACTCATTTTCCTAGCAGCTATGATTGGTTGCAAAACACCCTTTCTTTTTTTGATGCATTGTCTTTTGAGGGGGGTTTTTGTTCCCATGTGGTTTTCCCTCTTTCCTCATTTTCATTCAATGTTCATTAGTTGCATTGTACATGAGTACCTAATATGACCTAGTTGCTCGGACTTATTTTTTATGACTCCATAGTGATGTTGAGGGGGGTGTTGGAAATATTTCTATTTTCGACTCACTAGTTCAGTGGTAGTTAACTATAGCTAGTTCTATTTTAGACTTTCTATTTTAGACCATCACTATTATGCATGCATTCTTAAGAAAAACTCATTGCTTGTTCTCTTTTTTTAATTATGAAATTTTCTTTCCTATATGAGTATATATCACTCATTCATTGTATTCACATTGATTAGCTCATTTGATTAGTGTGAATATATTTTCTCATTCTTCCATATTGAATCTCTCGTCCTTTTCTTAATAAGATTTGTTTGTACTTTATTTAGCTAGGTCTCCCATGCAGGTTTCCATGAAACATTGACACCCATTACTTTTTCCATATGTTGTGTCAAACGGTTTTTTACATTGCTAGATTAAACAAATGTTGTTTGTATGACTCTACATGCAATACTGAGATATTTTTTTCTAGACTTTCCAAAATATTTTAATGCATCTATTATACAAATTCATCAATGTTACGAGACAATTTTTTTTTTTTTGAAAAATATAAATTCCAATTCACAATCAATTATATTAGACAATATTTGAATTCTAAACATTATCTTTAATATGTATGCATACTTGGTTCGATTTTTTCTTGTTGAACGTCAAGATGAAAATCTCTAATTACATTATCATAACTTGTTCCTTCAATATTTGCATGTTGTTGTTGTTTTTTTTTCTATAGTTCTCTTTTGTTTGTTCTATACGACGAGTATCATCTCGAGTGCAATCATATTTTCTCTTCCACTCCCTTTTGTTGTCCATGGTTATTCAATCTGTAAAGGTTTTTAAAAAAATCATATCTTAAATAACTTGGAAAAAAATGCTCAATAAACCAAGTTGCTTTAAAATAAATTTTGGATAAAAAATTTATGTTAAACAAAAGTTAAAAAAAATTGATTTTGAAAAACTTTGCTTGAGAAAAACTTCCTTATGACAAAATTTATTCTAAAAAGACATAGAATTTGAAATGAATTTTTCAATAAAACTTACTTTAAAAAAAAAACTCTTTGATATAGTAAGAAAATGCTTTTGAAAACCTCCATTTACAACAAAATTGTTGAAGAAAATCTTCAATTTAGAAAATGTTATCCCAAATTTACAAAATTTTTTTACCCAACTCTATACTTTAAAAAGTCGAAAGATTTCTAGTTTAAATTATGGGTATACAGGGGTAGGAAAGGGGGGAGGGATATTCCCGGCATCGCCCCTACCCCCCTTTGTATTTGTTTAAACGAGGGTGGGAAAAGGGGGAGCGCGATGTTGGGCATCACCCCTCCCCTTATTTGCATTGGTCTAAAACATGACATCTTCTTAAAATGTAAAAATTTAGATATGATTTGACGAGAATATATACAAAGAACATAAAATTTTATTTTAATAAGTTTTATATATGATTGTAAAAAAATTAATATATGTATTAGTTAAAAAAAATATTTATGTATTTTGATTTTCATTATTGAATAGATTTTTCCAAAATG
>JASDQU010242307.1:77788-88781 GCA_032191745.1 Picea mariana
CCACTTTGGGTTTCCACGTAAAACATTGGTGTACTGTGTATTTGTGTAATTGCTCATTTGTTCATTGTTTATTTACTCTGCAACTATTGGATGATAATGTTACATTGATATAACACTTGCATTTTATGTTGAAAAATGATTATATTTCTCTATTATTGATTCACCCCCCCTCTCAGTAATCCAACAATTGGTATCAGAGTCGGTTCCTTCACAAAACAGTTTAACCACTGGAAGAAGATCATGGATTATTTTGAGAATGGATTACCAATGTTTAATGGTCAGAATGGTTGTAAGTATGAGATGTGGAGCAGAAGGATGAAAGTATTTTTATAGGAACAGGGACATTATATTTGGCTATCAATTGTTATAGGATATGATAGTCCAACAAGGGCAATGACTGTAGCCAAGAAGGAATTGAAGAAGAATAACAAAATAATAATGGATTTCATCTGGGAAGGATTACCTAATCCGATAAGAGAAAAGGTTGGTAAATGTTCATCAACCAAAGAACTTTGGGATAAGTTACATGACATATATTCTTCACCCATCGCAGATTCATAAAATGTCAAAGAAGATGCAGATATAGAACAAGAAGAAATATGCTCATCATATTAGACAGATTCATAAGAGGAAGATTATGAAGAAGCAGAAGTTGATTACAGAGAAAATTTGATTAGTGAAATTGAATATGTAAAGAAATAAAGAGAAGAAAACAAGTCATCCAAGAAAGAATTGATGAAGCAAAAGGAAAGTGTTCAAGGTTCTGAAAAAGATCAGCAGGTCATCAAGAATTTAAGAGCTCAACTAGAAGAGGCCAGAAGAATTGAGGAAACTCTAGAATATGAAAAGAAATGTTTAGAAGCCAACATAGCAACACAAAAGGAAGAAGCATAAAACAAAGAAAACATATCGATGGATCATCTCAAGGAAATAACCAATGACTTAAGACAACTTGAGGAAAAGTTTGGTCAAGAAGAGAGAAGACTGGAAGAATAAATAATTACATTGAAAATCCAACTTGAAGAAGAAAAGAGAACAAAAGAGGTCGCGAAGTCTCAGATAATGAAGAAAGAAGAAGAGGTTGAGAATCTTGAAGAAGAAGTTGTCACACTAAGAGCCAAAATCATCAAGCTCAACAAGAACATTGAAGACACAGAAACATCCACATCAGTTGTAGGGAATGAAGAGAAGCATTATACGTTGTTAGAAAAGAAGAATGAAGAAAATAGAAAGAGTTATGCAGAAGTACTCAAAGGAAGGAATCATGGTCAACCAGAATCTAAGAAAACTAATAAAAATACATCTTCAAGAAGACCATCCATGTTCAAGCCACAAAGAAGCTTCAATCATGATCATGATCAGTCAAGGCATAAATTTAGAAGGACTACACCACAAAGAAGATCATTCACTCCCAGGTATGCAAATTTCTTTTATGGTCATTGTTTTTATTGTACTAACTTTGAACATAAGGTTGCAGATTGCAGGGATTATAAAAGAAATTTTCAAGCAAGAAATGTCTATGTGGTCCCATGTAACATTGAATGTTGCAAATGTCATAACTATGGACACATAGCTCATGATTGTAGAAACATGATCGATACTTCCATGAAAGAGAACATTGATATCAGATATAATAAATTATGGATAAGAAAATAGGAAGAACAGGTGAACAAAGATCTGGTCCCAGAGATCGCAAGATTGACAATAAAACGAGATGAAGAAAAATCTATAGAGAAAAAGAAGAATATCAGATATAGAAAGGTTTGGAAAATAAATGAAAGAAAATAAGGAAAAGTAAATAAGGAACATGTTCAATAGATTGTACTTTTAGGTATTGTAGTGAAAGATGAATCCATAGACAGAAAGAAAGAAGTCAGAGCTCAGAGAGATGATGAATCTACCAATGAAGATGATGATGAATACACATCAGAGTAGGAATTGTTCTGAGCCATCCGACTTACAGACTCCCAAGTAATATGAATATTAGACAGGGGGAGTCTATGCGATAGTTGTGACAGACCAAAGAACCATCCTTCTAGCAGCTTGCAGAGTTTGAGAAGATAGATCCAGAGCAGTCAGTTAGCAGAAGTACAGTTTGATAGATTAATCAAGACTTCATGATAGTATAGTGATAAATGGGTCAACATTATGGAAAATTGCACAAGTAGAGTCTTGGAAAGTATGGACAGAGATGGATTTGTAAGAATACTTAACAGGTTTGGACAGATATATGAAAGTGGACGAGAGCATGGATTCAGAGATTGGTTCAGAGAGTTGTTCACAGAGAAAGGAACATTATCATAATGGATGATAATTACACAGGAAATGGCTCGAACAATGCTAATGGATTCCAAATTGATAGATATTTTTTAGACACATGTAATGCATACAACACTTCACATTTAAAATAGAGTAATGCTCAGAAACAACAATGACAAAACTCCATACGAACTATGGAAAGGAAGCACAGACAACAACCTCTACATCAAGGTAACTCAAGGTAGTATTTTATTAATTGAAATTTATGTTGATGATATTTTTTTGTAAGTACTAATGATAGGTTAAGCTAGAAATTTGCAAAGGATATGCATAATGAATTTGAAATGTCATTTCTTGGAGAACTATCCTTATTTTTGGGTCTTCAGATATGTCAAAGCAACCAATGAATTTTTATTTCTCAAAATAAGTATATCAGAGAAATGATAAAGAAGTTCGGAATGGAAGATTGCAAACTAGTTACCACTCCTATGCAAACCAGTTGCAAGTTGAGCAAAGATGATGATTCAAAGTCTATAGACTAGAGGAAATACAGGTCAATGATTGGTAGCTTACTTTATGTGACATCATGCAGACCAGATGTAATGCATGTAATTGGACATGTGACACGATTTCAAGCAACACCAAATGAATCACATGTATTAACAATGAAGAGGATTTTCAGATATCTCAAAGGAACATAAGAGTTTGGATTATGGTATCGAAAAGGAAATGATCTATCACTTATTGCATACACAGATGCAGATTGGGTAGGTTGCATTGATGACCGATGAAGAACCAGTGGAGCAACGTTCTATTTGGGTGAATGTTTAGTATCATGGTTAAGCAAGAAACAATCATCAATATCCTTATCTACAAGTGAGGTAGAGTTTATTGCAACAACAACATGTTGTACACAAGTTCTATGGATGAAACAAACTCTAACAGATATACAAGTTGAGTATGATAAGCCCATTCCAATATATTGCGATAATACAAGTGCCTTTAGTATCTCAAATAACCCAGTGATGCACTCCAAGACGTTTCACATTCCAATCAAGTATCACTTTCTACGGGAACAAGTTGTAGAGAATAACATAAGAGTTGAATATGTGGGCACAAAAGAACAAGTGGAAAAAATCTTTACAAAAACTCTTTCACTGAAAACCTTTGAGTATCTTTGCCAGAGACTAGGAGTAATTTCTACTCCAAAATGAATTCTTTTGAATGCTTATCTTATATGTCTTAGATGTACACGAGGAAACACGACAAATAGGAAAATTTAGGTTGGGAAATCAGTTTCAGGAAGAGTTCAGTCAGGGGGAGTCTCCCCAAGGAAATTTCAATTAGGGGGAGAAACCCCAGATCGAAAGATACTTTTTCCATTGATGACAAAGGGGGGGAGATTTATTAGATGCAGGATAGAAATTATTGGAGAGAGAGAACAAAGACATGTATACAGGGGAGCAACCCAAGGAGAGTTCATTCAGGGGGAGCAACCCCAAAGTGAGATACCATTTTCCATTGATGTCAAAGGGGGAGACATAGAAACATTTATGAGGAGTATAAGCATGAATGTTATCATGACTAAGTGTTTTCATCAATTTTGGTGTTTCCATAAATGCCAAAGGCAAACATTGTCAAACAATTGGCTTAGGTTGATGGACAGTTGGTATGGAATGTTGGTTTTCATTGATGTCAACCATTGGAGAGTGATATTGTAGATTGATGTCAACCCTTAGTGATTGATGTCAACACTTGGAGAAATTCCAGTAGCACAAAGGTTTGGGTAATGGACCCAAGTTTGTTTGATGTATAATGGTATGAATTTTAATATGTTTGAAGGTAAGACTATTCTATATGGGTAGTACATGTCATGCCATTTTTGGTGGTATGTGGAACATCACATAACTCCTCATGGTTAGAGAGTTATGGCCATGTGAATTTGGAGAACCCAGGTTTGAGTAATAAACCCAAGTTTGTTTGATGTATAATGGTATGAGTTTTGATATATTTGTAGGTAATACTATTCTAGATGGATAGTACATGTCATGCCATTTTTGGTGGTATGTGGAACGTCACATAACTCCTCACGGTTTGAGAGTTATGGCCTTACGAATTTGGAGGACTCTCATATGTTGGCTTGAAGCCCCAAAAGGTCAAAGAAGTCAAAGTGCTTGCAAAGAAGAAAATATTTAAATAATAAAGTGAAGTGACAAAGTCAAAGAGGATTATTTAAAGAATAAAGTGAGGTGACAAAGTCAAGGAGGATTATTTAAATAATAAAGTAAATGGAGAACTTTATAATTATGGAAAGTGGTTAGAAGTGGGTTATCCCTAAAATAAATAAATTGGGTTAAGATGGTTAAAAGGTAACCCATTGAGGAAGCTACATGGAAATATAAATAATAGGCAAGGCTCTCTCATTTTAATCACACTTGAGCATATTTAATATCTACAGGTGACTGAGGTAACCAAAGGATATCTAAGCCGAATTTCAGAGGGAAGGTGAAGTAAAGAAGGCCAAAATTCAAGGGAGGACAAATTCTTTTGATGATGCTTTCTAAGGTATGTTATTTACAGGTCATCTCACCATTTTTGCAATAACGTTTTTTTCTAGAATGATTCAAACATTGAAATTGGGAGGCCATTGAGGAAACATATCCAAGCAGTTGTGGTATGAATTTCAGCTTGTGGGTCGTTGTATTTTTGGAGTTACACTCCGTGGAAAATAGGTTTTGTGGCATAGTATTGTTGACACATGGTTTATGGATGATGTATCATACTTGTATTGGTATATTATTAGAAAAACATATTGATCTTCGTGATGATTATGAGTTGTTGTGTTATGCTTGGTTGATGCACATCTTTAAGAGTTGACCTTATGATTAATCTTAGTGAGTAGATTTGATTTGGTTAATAATATTGATGAGATAGGTTGTTGTGATAGGTTGTTTGGAAAGGTTGTTGTGACAGGTTATTTGTACAGGTTTGGTGCATGGTTGATGCCCTTAGTCATGGTACAAGTTAAGGTACATATTGGTGCATGGTTGATGCACTTGTTTATGGTACAGGTTGATTACAGGTTGTTTGGTATAGGTTGGTGCAAGGTTGATGCACTTTTTTATGGTACAGGTTGAGTAGAGGTTGATGCATGGTTGATGCACTTGTTTATGGTACAGGTTGAGTATAGGTTGATGCATGGTTGATGCATTTGTTTATGGTACAGGTTGAGTATAGGTTGATGCATGGTTCAATTTATTGGTACAGGTTGTTTGGTGCAGGTTGATTGGTATAGGTTTACAACAATATATCTCACAGTGATAGTGTGACAGTGGTTCCATCATTCTACTTATATACCATGGCGGTTGGACGGGGAAAGGACATGTGGTTGTAGCCACCTTCTGGTTGTAGCCAGAGAATATAGGGGGTTGTAGCCTCCTTCTGGTTGTAGCCAGAGAATTGGGGAGTTGGAGCTTCCCTCAGGTTATAGCCTGAGAAACTAGGGGGTCGGAGCCTCCTTCCAGTTGTAGCTGGAAAACAAAGGAAGTTGGTGCTTTCAATGAATGTAATTCTTAAATACATGTAAGAAAAAATATTCTGTGGTTTTATCCCGCTTTGAGTTTCCACGTAGAAAATTGGTGTACTGTGTATGTGTGTGATTGATCATTTGTTCATTGTTTATTTACTTTGCAACTATTGGATGATAATACTACATTGATATAACACTTGCATTTTATGGTGAAAAAGGATTATATTTCTCTATTACTGATTCACCCCCCTTCTCAGTAATCCAACAATTAAAACTTGAGTCAATAAATCTAGCTGGCCTAGAAAACATTGAAATGATTGGACCTTGTTAGAATAAAATATTTAATTAAATAGTAAATTATTAAATACAAAGCTTAACAAAAGTCTAATCCTAAGTCTAAGTATAAATTTAAATAAAGGACTGAATGAATTATGACATAAATTAAAATATTTGAGAATATAATAAAACTCTAGGAAAGAAGAGGAATAAAATTTAAAGGTTAAAATAAAATGCACATGTGTGCATGAAATTAATAAAATGGTTTTTTWAAATAGAAGAAATAATAATATGAGAGAATAGGAGTACACATGGAATAGAATCTTGAGTCAACCTACYACTAGTCTAACTAGAAGAAGACTCATAATCCAACTCTAACTAAGATCTAGTTAGGWGACACTCAKTAAATGAAAATTTGGGGAACAAAGGGACAACTAAGAGMAAAAATWGGAAYRCAWTGGGGAATGTGAGGGAAATTGRCTTTTTAAGTAAAATAAAAATGGTAATTACTTGTGCAACTTGGGGAGAGTGTGACAAGTGTGTGGGTGAATAATATTAATTAAATTAATTAAAAAATAATTAATTGTTCATGGGGACATGTGTCATTGGGGATTTTTCTATAAAACAAATGTGGTAGAAGGGGAATGGATCTCTCTTTTACTTGGTAATGTTATGCTGCCAAAATTTTGTGGATTGTGTTTTACTTGTGAGAGTTGGGATACCAATCTTGAAGAAAGAGTGGAGCTCTTTCTTACAAGGCAAGCCTTGGAGATATGGTTTGTTGGTTTCTTGTGTGTGGCTTCTTTGTGGCTCGGGGGGGGGCTAAGGGGGAAGAAGAGTGCCCCTAGCATTGGATGGGAGGTATCGGTGAAGTTTTGGTGATTAGAAAGATGAAGTATTGAAGGAGTGCAAGTCTTGAAGGACACCATCAACTCGAAGACTTCATTGGTTCCGATATTTTATTTTGAATTATATGTAGTATGATAAAATTGTATATTAAAATGGTTAAAGAAGCTGCAGAATTTAATTAAAATTTCTTGAAGCCAAACTTTTTGTGTTTCTACCAACTAAATGATAATCTAATTCTTAGAGGATTTGTTTATTGCTAAAAGTTGATTGCAATTCCGAATGGGAATTTCAAATGATTTTGTAAATTCTATTGTTAGTTTGAACCAATATTCATATGGTATTTTAAATCAATAGTTTAAATGTCGATTCAAAATTTAGAAGTTCTTTGATTGGGTATCATGTTTTAATTCTGGAAACTAGAAATTTGCAATGGTCACTACCAGGATTAAAACTTTTCGAAAAGTTAAATCATTGATGTGTTGGAATCCTTAAAACAAAATTCGAAGTTGAAATTTGCTTGGATATATATTACGATTCTGAAATATTGTTGTTGCGTCGCAACATACTGTGATTGCTTTTTTTTTTCTTTCAATTTGACATGCCTGGAAGGGTGCGAATCCATTGCAGTTAAGGAATTTCGATTTATGTGTGGTCATTGTGTTGTATTGGAGGTGCGAGTTTTTTTTTTTTTTAAATATAATTCGTTGGATCTATGTATATTTAACCGAAGTTCTGATCAATATTACATTGGATTTTCGAAGGTCATTGCACCACCAAATTTAAGTTTTTCGTTGTCATTGTATATGAAATTACAATTCTAATTGTGTTTGTATGGTCGTTAAAATTAGAATCCGATTATGGAATTGTTAATTGTTGCTTAAATTAATTGAGGTTGATCTTCCATAAGATCATTATTTCTCTAGTGGGTTCTGGAAACCAATAGTTTGGATCCGCCAACAATTTAAATTGTTTTATTTTTATGTTATCAATGAAAAACGTATTGCGGTTTCAATTTTTTTAAAAATGGGGTCACTGCAAACTAAACAACGATCCAAAATTTTAGGAGTTCTTTTCGTTGTGTATTTTGAATTCCCGAGTGCGAATTATTATGATCATCGATTATATAATGAATTTTTGAGATTTAAAGTTAAAATGCCTCTGTTATGTAATTCTCGTAATCAAGTTTAATAAAACCGTTCAATCCCTTACTCTTGTGAGTAGTTGTATATAAATAACAAGAGTTTTGTGTTATCTAAGACCTAGATCCACTGCAGATCTCACTAGCCTCTCGGTTAATTTATCGTTTAGTTAACCTCCAAATGGTTGTAGCGGAACCCTAATTTCATTTGATATTTCTGGTGTGAAGCGATATCGTGGATATCGTTTACTTATGTTCTTCATACTGTGTTTGTTTGGTTAGTCTTTAATTGTATCTCCGTAACACTGATAGTCTTTCACCAGACCTGAGTGAGTTCTTCCAAGTGCACGAGTTTTGGGAATTGAAGTTTTTAATTACCATTCACGAAGCTCTCCTTACCTCTGGGACTCGATTTATCTTATCCCAATATATGTGTCGAAATCTACTTTCCATCCGAGTAAGAATCCTTTGGTCATCGTTGAGTGGCGAAGAAGCGTCATTAGAACGCAAGTATGGAATCTTACACTTGTATTTCTAATTCGAAACTCCAATTGTCAACTCCTTGTTAGAAATTAATATATAACCCATCGTAGGTAAAAAATAACTTGTAATTATATCCATCTTGAACTAGAATAACATTGTATTAATCCTAAAGTTGTATTATAACTCCATTGTGAAGATATTGAATTTACGATTATTTGATTATTAATTATTTTCCTAGTGGTAAACTCTTTACTTAGTTCCAAAGACTCCTTTTACTAGAATGCTTTGTTGAATGAGGTTTGAGCTTGTAATTAAGTTAATTGGCATGTTGTACCTTTCAATTTGCTCATATGGTAGGATTGATTATTGGAAATTATTATAGGTCATACATATAAACTCTTGTGGTACTCTAGTTAGATAGTGAATAAATTGTTGTTTTGTTCATATTCGTTAATGGAAGAAAATTGTTAAATAATGAATATAAATTTATGTGGTATCTTTAAGTAGTAGATTATTTTATCTAGATAGTGAAAAATATTGGATTTGTAATCTTATAGGGTTGGTACTTTTGTTTAGGTAGTGAATATTAATTATATGATGGTATAATGGTGAATATTAATTATTAATGGTGAACATTAATTATTAATGGTGGATATTAATTAGATGATGTTATTCATGGCGAGAAGACATATTATCTAGATGATGAAATATTGTGTTTCTTGAAATGTTAAAGGAAGGAAACCTTGTCTAAAATAATGAGTACTTGAATGTTTAATTTGCGTTATGATCAAAATCTTACTGTCACTTTAGTCCTGAGTCTAGATTTGATTTGGTTATAGGAATATATATCTCCATGTTCTTCAGAACAATTGCCAATTCTAAGACCTTAAATGGTCAAAATTAATCGGATGAATCCTAGACTTGAGCATTGATTATGTGTCTTGGAGGTCCTAACCTTGCAGGGTAGGTTGGGCCGATAGACATCTTTGTTATCGTGATGTGATATAATATATCTATCAATATCATGATGTTGTAATTGATTCTTGTTTTCTTTGATGTAGATGATAATAGAATGTGTAAATACTGATGTATGTTATTGTCCCGTATCACTTGTGCTAACTGTTGATGTTTAAAAAAAAAACAAATTACCACTACTATACTCACTTACATTGATGTCATAATGAAGGGTTCATTACATATGGTATCAGAGTAGGTTCAACCCTGCGACATTGGACCATTACGCCTTCCACTGTGTTGACTAAATGATAAAGATGTATTGATAATTAATTGTGAAATTTTCCCATGTAGGTAATTATAGTTAGAGGACGCAGGGGAAGTAGACGACATGGTGCTAGAGGAAGAGGTGTGACACCTTCGATAGTATCCATGCCCGAGGGATATAACCCCCAGGGAGATGAGCAGACTACTGAGCAGGAGAGGGTTGTTGTGAGAGACGTGGTAGGTAGGATGAGATCCTTCCAGAGGATGTCAGAGGCGTTGATCAACTGCATAGATCGAGACGAGGGTAGAGCATCTGTGCCCAATGAGGGTTCACAATGCGCTCTAGTTGGTAGTAGTATTATACAAATACAACTCGAGAATGTGAAGTTTCCCGAGTTATGGGGTGCACTAGACAACTTAGCCACCGAGGCATGGTTGTAGAACATGTCGATGTGCTTCACACTTCATGATTATACCTCCAACATGAAGGTTCGTATGATGGTATTCCAACTAAAAGGGAGTGATATTCTATGGTGGAAGACACTCCTACCTCAACTAAACATGGTCGTCGAAGACGTGTCATGGGAGTTGTTCGAGGAATGGCTTCGGGAGAGGTATTTGTTCGAGGAATTCATTGAACGCCAGCTTAATGAGTTCAATGAATTACGACAAGGTGGTCATATGGTGTCGGATTATGAGGCCAGGTTCATGGAGCTACTTAGGTATGCTCCACATCTGAACATAGAGAAGTTGAAGGTCAACAAGTTTGTGTTTGACCTTAACTTCAACATTTGTGTGAAGGTGAGGATCCTAATTCCTCAGATGTTGCACAATGCAGTTTAGAAGGCCCTCATAGCCGAGGAAGAACTAAATAGTGGATGTCAGAGTAGGACTCCTTCTAGACCTACTGGACAAATGGCATCAGAAGCGCAGTAGCTTCAGACACCAACCAAATAGACATCTGGGCAATGAGATACGCTCAAAGGACCTATGTTCTCGACACCGAGATGAAAGAATCCTCATTAGAGGAATCGTTATAGAGGACCACAACAAAAAAAACAACGTCGTCCACAACAACAAAATTTTAGGCCTATTCAGTAGAACAGACGAGGAACACAAATGACTAGACCAACAATTTCTACTTCGGGGACCAAGAGCACTGGACCGAAGACATGATATTGGACATGTGGGGAGCCACATTACCAGTGAGATTGTCCGATTGAGAAGGCGAAGGCGGC
>JASDQU010242308.1:40870-62077 GCA_032191745.1 Picea mariana
CCTTCTCTAGCGTTAAGAGAACCTTTCGCATCATCAGCGATATTCCGCCTTCAGCATCTTCTACCTCAACATCTCGCCTCTGTACTTTGGCGATGTGAGTCTCTCCACCCTCTTTCTTCTTATCTGGAAATTCATAAGACTTGTGTCCATTCTTTTCACATGTGAAGCACTTTATCACTCCACCTCTGCCTCTTCCTCTACCTCTAGTACGGGGAAAAGTATTATTATCGACATATTCTCCTCTCTACTCAGTATGTTGTCCTCTCTGTTCAGCATATTGCCCTCGCTGTGAGCTTCCACCTCTCTCAGTTCGAGTCTGAGGTTTCTTCTAGTCCTCCTTGGGCTTTTGATATTTATCTCGGGCAACTGATTTGCCTCTGGGTTGACTTCTGCCTCGGCCTCTTTGACCCTACTTTCGGCTCAGCTTCTCTTCTGCTTTTAGAGCCATCTGATAAGCATCTTCCACCGTTCGAATGGTCAACATACTCATATTATCCTGAATCTCATATCTCAGGCCATTCATATACCTGAATACTTTTTCATCATTGCTTTCACGATGACCTGCCCTGATATTCAACCTGTAAAATTCCTTAGTATATTCCTTTACTGACATCAGCTCTGTCTCAGGTTCTGCATTCTCTTGAACAGAGTAATCTAGTAATCCCTGGGGATGAATTTTGCCTTCATCTTTGCAATCATCCTGTCCCAGCTCTTAATTTTTTGTTTGCCTTGGCAACGCCTATCCGCTTGTAGTTCATCCCACCACAATGTTGCATGTCCCTTTAATCTCATGACGGCATGCTTAACCTTCTTGTCCTCTTCGACATCTTCATAGTCAAAGTAGGTGTCTAGAGCTCTAATCCAGTCTAGAAGCTCTTCTACATCCAGATTTCCCTCATAAATTGGAATGTCCATCTTCGCCTTTGCACCCATTCTTGCAACAGCTTTAAGCAAGCATTCATTTGCTGCATCTTCTGTTGTGACTTCTTCTTCTCCATGTCCAGCATCATCTTCATTTTCGGACTCACTGATATCTCCTACAACATCTGTGTGTTTTTGTCTTATCTCCACGTCCACAAGTCTGGCGCGTATATTATGCAGATCTCTTTCTACTTCTGGATTCTGCACCTGTCTACCCCTTCCTCTGGACGTCTCCCTTTCCTCCTTTGGATCGGGTGATTGTCTATCTCTTCTTCTCAGCAGCATGGAGAATTCTCTTTCTCTGCTACAGAAAGCAAAGAAACTTTCTGTGCTCTGATACCAAACTGAGGCAGACCGCACCCTCTGCCTCAGCAAAGACCTCTGCGCTGACCTCCCGGTCTTAAGGATCTTTATGATTCTAACCTCTAAGCCGGAGTGGATCCTTCGATTCTCCACTAGAATCTCCTTCAGATAATTGGCCCACAGGTCGTTTTTGCTCCTCGCAGCCTCTAGGCCCGGTCACTGTTCTCTTCACGACAAAAGAATAGAAACTCGGGTTTCGGGGTTTTCAAACTCCCGATGTCATGACCCTTTGGTTCCCGATTTCCCAATCTCCGCTTTCCTGATATGCTCTAATCTTCGGTTAGCCCTCTAGGCTAGGCTCGTGGTCCACACGACCTCCTTTCACATGACCTCAATCTTACCGCCTTTCGGGATTTCGAAGTTTTGGATGTTGAGATGTAGGCGACCTCTTGTCCTCCAGACCCCTGACTCTCCAAATCCCGATATGATGTCACTAGGATGCCCTTCCACCGTAAAACACAATCAACGACTGTGATTGATTACTAAAAATCAACGGCTCCAGATCTCCCTCGGGGTTTTGCGATTTCAAATGCCAAAGTATTTGTGCCTTCGGTTTCCCCGATCTCTCGAATGTCGATTCCCCGATATCACTTTTCTTTCGAGACCTTCTCCGAAAGTTGAGATTGTTGCCACGTGTCCTCAAAGATGGACGTTGTGGTATGCTTCGGGGTTTTCACCTTGAAAATTCTTGATTCCCCTGTTACGACGAGACGACGTCAGCTGGGCCCCACAACGGAACTTTTCTCCTCATCGAGATTTCGGACTTCACGATTCCGAAATGCAAGAGTTTCCTATCTTCAGGATCCATGGAACGTCGAACCCCGACTTCTTCTGATCTTCCGACGCGTGTCCCAAATGTATGGATGGTTCAGATTGAACCTTGGACTTTACCAAATGCAAAATCAAACCACTCACTTATATGAGCCCCGATGACCAAATCCCTGACTGAGCGGTCACCCGGCTCGTGTCCTTTCTGAGATCCACGACTGTGATCCTCTCATTGTTTCGGGACTCAAAAGGTCTCGGGCTCTTGACTTCTAAACTCCTGATATGCCGATGGCTCTCGATTCCTGCCACCTGTCCTAACAGATGGACAACTCTGAATTTGTCGGGATTTTCACTATGGATTTACCCAATCTCTTGTCAACGGGATTTTCAATTTCCCGAACCCCGACGCCCCAATATCCCGATGCTTCTCGGGGTTTTCACTCTGCTCACGAGGGTTTAAACCCTGTGCAACTCCTATCAAATTGGACGACTGACAGGTAACCGGGTGATAATCCAATGGCTCACGATCCCTAGAGCTTGAACTCTGAACGCAGTCGTAACCTCCTCGCTTCTTTACCAGATCGGACGGCTGGCGGGATTTCGCAAATCCTCTCCGCAAGATTCTAACTGTATGTCTCTTCCTCCTTGATGTTTTCAACGAAGTGAGCCAAGGATTCCTTCCCGGAATTATCCACCTATGGTACAGAACTCTGATGCCTTCGATTCACGCGATATGCACCCACTCCTTGTGCTACCTTCAATAGCTTCAAAAGCTTTATCCCTCTTGAGTTTTCTCACAACTCTGAGTCTTAGAGAAGACTCTTGCACGCACTCCTTGTGGCAACCTTCTAACACCTGAAACGTTAATTGCTCTCCGACCTTGCGCACGCTCTACAGCAATGACCTCTAAATTCTCCGCTCAGGTTCACTACCCTGAGATCCCACTCAGCCTGTGCACTCCTTGCACGGCTCCTGTGTCTAACTGCACTCTGAGGAAATGAGAACAAACGCTATCTCTTCTGAGCTTTCAGAGACGAACCTATGAACTTGTTGTCAACACACTCCTTGCGGACGATTCAACTACACTCCTTGCAGGAACTCTTGCTCAGATAGAGAAATGATTGAAACTCATTCCACCACCCTTTCCTCTCAGATTTCAAACATTCAATAGGAAATCATTCATACATAGCATAAAAGCAATTGCATGATAGAAAGAGTAAAACATTCATGAGTATAAAAGTTAAAAATGCATACACAGAGAATACATGAACACCATGAGTCTGAATCACAGTTTCTTTGTATTAATTCAGAACTTCTGTACATGGAATTTGCTACACATCTCTATGCTTCTCTTCTATGCTCTCTTCATAATAATGTTACAATTACACAATGAGGGTGTCTATCTCCGTTTTCCTTCCACTCCTAAAACTATCTAATCAGAGAATTCAAAGCTACCTACCAACATAAATGCCTTCTACCTACTAAGGATGAGAGCGGATTGCTCAAGGTCCTTTTACAATATAAAAGTACGCCTCTTCTTAACTATCTCATTTAAGTTTGGCGCATCCAATCTTCAAAAAGGTTTAAACAATTTCTCATATGCTCAAAATGTTTTTCGCTTGCTCCACGCTCACTTGACATTGACGATGCTCTTGCATCATAATGGCTCATCGCTCTCTACCCTAACCCTCTCTTAACTTGCATCTGATAAATCTTTTACAAATATGCTCTTAGTCAATCCTCTCGTGTTCCTACAAATGGCAACAGAACCATTTGTTGGTTATCATTTCCCCTATACTTTCTGAGTTTTGATCCAAGGTTCATGTCTTTCAGGTTTCCAACAAAGCCTTTAAAACTATCGACCCTCCTAGTAAACTAGAAGGCAACACAACACACATAATGCGTTGCTTAGTGTTGAAATAATGTAACTGCGAAGAGCATTCTTATTATTATTTTGTTATTGGNTGGATTAATCCCCATTGAGGATTAATCATGTCGGTAATTGTATAAGGACCAAATCCCCTTTTGCGGATTGGTCATTGGACAATTACAAAGTGCAAAATAAGAAGTCAGCCCCAGCAATTATAATGGAAGGCCCATAATTATTAAAGGTGGGTTTACCCACCCAGAGTGAGAGGTTGGCCCTGCCAGATGGTGACCTTTCACACGTGTCAGATTGATATAAATAAGAGGCTAACGCCTCACTTCTTACACAGACTCACTTGCTCATTCTCTTATGAGGCAAGCTGCAATTAGAAGTTGGAGAGAGGAGAAGAAGAGTGGCGCATCTCTTGGGGAGGAATTTCTGTATTGGTTTGAGTTATCTCTTGAACATTGTATAAGCCATTTATGATAAGGAAGTTTTTGTTGGGTTTTCTTCCCCTAGAGGGTTTCCCAGGATAAATGTTGTGTCTCTTGTAAATGTGTATTTCTCAGTGATCTTTTTCCTATTATGCTTTTATCTAATGAAATGCAAAGAACTATAATAATGGCATAAACATTAACACTTAGTCTCACCCGAGATAACTTTAATGGGTGGCTGCAAGACTCAGGTGTTTACAGCTATGGATTGAGCATGAGATATGAGAGCTCTACCATTGGACCATTAATAGAATTGGTAAATGCAACCTAATCTTATTCACGATTATGCAGTAACCCAGTCATTCATTAAGCATAACAAGTAACTACTGAAAATAGAATAAAGATAAGCATGCATTCATCATATTACACAGATATTACCATGGTTCACCCCCTCTTGGGATACATCCACAAAGATTTGGTTCTTGGCTCCTGTATTATGATAGTTCTGCATCTACGGCGTTGTGCGCTTACAACTCTCCTCAGATGGGTAAGACCTATATGAGGCGAACTAGATCACACCAGACTCCTCAGCCTGCAATCTAATCCTCAAGATCTACCTTCTCTTCCTTCCTCTAGCTCAACAGCTTACAAAATAGTTCATACAACAAAATGTAAACCTGAATACTAACTTACTTAGAACAACCACAAAATCCATAACTCGTTAACTAGAAAACACAACAACTACCACAATAACAACAACTACTACTTTCCCTATAATACCTTAGTATCAGTATTTATACATCTTTGTCTCTCCATCCATTAAAATACATTACCAAAACTCTAACCCTACTGACGTTAGGTCTTCCTCTCGCATGCGCGTGTTGTTCTTCCTTCCAGTTGTTGCTTTCCTTGTGCATGTTTTCTTGCATGCACGCATGTTGTGTTTCCTTCCAGTTGTTGCTCCTCTCTTTGCACGCTTCCTTTCCCTATGATCATCCTTCTTTCCACTTTGACCCGCTGCCAACAGAGATCCCTTCAAAATAATTATGAACCTGTTAACCATGAAACTAATGCAGAATACCAAGATCCATCATATCAAATTGAGCCATCAATTTTTGTTGTACACTCTGAATCATGGATCAAGAGCTCCCAGTGAGAATCAAATCATCCACATACAAAAATAATATCATAAGGTCAGTTCCTTCCCTTCAAGTGTGAACTGTAGGATATGATTGGCAATGTTGGAATCCTAAAGTGATTAGAAAATTGTCCATCTTCTCATACCAAGCTCGGGGAGCTTGTTTGAGACCATACAATGAGCTTTGAAGCTTCCATACAAGGGAAGAGTCCTGCACAAAACCAAGAGGCTTCTCCATGTAGATTTCCTCTTGTAAATCCCCATGCAAAAAATAACTCCTCACATCCATCTGGAAAACTATCCATCCTTGAGAGGAATAAAGAGAATGCACAAGACATATGGAATTCATCTTGGAAACAGGGGAAAAAGTCTTAGAATAATCAATCCCTTCAACTTGTGAAAATCCATTGGCCACTAGTCGTGCCTTATGTTTGTCAACAGATCCATTTGCAACATATTTGGTTCTATAGACCCATTTACAAACTATTTTTTGTCCCTTAGGAAGAGGAATGAGATCCCATGTGTGATTATTCATCAAGGAAAAATACTCCTCTATCATGACAACTTCCCATTTAGTTTTCACAACAACATTAGAGAATTGTTGGGGATCATCTGAAATGGCATGACCCAAAAGAGAGATACATGTTGTCTGTGGCTCGATGTTGCAAGGAGTAGGAGAAAAAATTGAAATCCGATGGCTCATAACCATACCAATCAAGTGCCTTTCACTCTCAAAGGATCCTCCTCAATTTTTGTTCCTGATCAAGTTGTTCTTGTACTATTTGCTCAACTTTTGTTAGTTGATTTGCATTTGGTTGTGTTTCCTCATCTCCAATTGTATGATGTTCCTCATCTTCTTGTTCTTCAAAAACAATATTGCCAGCATGATTTGTACCATCATGGCAATCTATGGAGAGAGTAGAGCAAGAGGAGTGTTTTAAATGCTCATCAAAATAGACATCCTTATGAAACAAGACATCATTAGTAATATGATCAAATAACCTATATGCTTTCATGTCTTCATAGTAGCCAAAAAATATCAGTGGTTGGCTCCTCTTCTCCATAGCTTTACGCTTTTCATTTGGAATTAATGCCCACACGACACTGCAAAATACTCTAAAAGTAGAGACATTGGGCTTAACATGACACCAAGCTTCCTTTGGAGTCATATGAAACACTGCTTTATGAGGCATTTGATTCTGAATGTAATTGGTACAATTCACTGCTTCGACCCAAAAACAAGGTGACATGTCCTTGGATTGAATCATACAATTTTTCATCTCTTTCAATGTCATGTTCTTTCTTTTAGCAACGCCATTTTGCTTAGGGGTGTAGGGAACAGAACGTCGATGAAGAATACCATGTTCTCTACAAAAGTATTTGAATGTCTGGCTGACATACTCCCCCCCATTATCTGTGCACAGATTCTTGATAGAATGAGAGGATTGTTTCTCAATAAAGGTCTTGAAGGCCTTGAAGGTTGCAAATACCTCACTCTTGAACTTAATAAAGTAACCTAAGAGCATAGTGAGAAGTCATCAATTAAAGTGAGTTCATACTTAGCCCCTAAAAATGAGCGAGTTGGAAAAATCATGAGATCACTATGTACCAACTCAAGATGTGTTGTAGCACGCAAGGCATTTCCTTTTGGAAAAGGATCTGGATGTTGTTTTCCAAGAACATATCCTGGACAAACTCCATCAGTACAATAAACTTTAAGAAGTCCATGAACCAATTTTTGTGTGCTCAACTGTTGCAAGTACCTATAGCTTAGATGTACAAATCTTTCATGCCAAAGCCTACCCAAAGAATCAACATGTCCAATGAAAGAGTAAGTTGAAAAAGGCTCAAAACCAACAAACATGTACAGTCTGATGCTATGATCGATTGTTCATGAGGAAACAAAAATGTCAGGATTTTTCAATTCTCGGATGATTACATCATTGGGAGAGAACACTACTATTTTCCCATCACCAGAATGACAAATCTAATAAATTGATAGTAGATTAGTAGAGATGTCAAGAACAAGAAGAACATCATTGATGCACCCTTCATCTAACTACACAGTGCCTAATCCTAAAACATCAAGCTTTGTAGAGTCTTTGTAATATACCTTATGTATATTACAATGTCATTAATTACTAATTAAATCATTAATGTAATAATTATACTTTTAATGTAAAGTCACTAGACTTGGAAGATGAAGATGATTTTGGTTTATGCCAAGGTTTGGAGGGACTCTCACCACCTTGTGCAAACTCTTTCTTCTTTTTGTATGAGACTTTCTTCTTACCTTTGGAGGTATGGGCCAAAAAAACTTGATTTATAAAGCTAGAAAGAACATATAATTGTTGAAGCTTGGATTGTTTTCTTGGTAGGCTCTCACAAAATAGCTCAAAAGAAGGCTCTGATATGTTTTATCAAATTTTCCTCTCTTTTTTTATTCAAGGTTTTTAGGCAAAGAACATTGTGCTCATAAAACAGATTTTAAATAATACATAGTTATCCACACAGTAACAATAAAAAAATTCTATAGTCGTATTAACACACACCACTCATCCACTACAACATTTATTTAATATCTAGGAGCATAAATACAATAATAAGGATGCAACAATAAGCATAAATGTTGTGGTGGAACCTGATATCAGTTCATTGTAGTAAGTTTTTGCAGAGAAAATCCATGCCAGTATTCATGCAAATGACTCTGGGATATTTCTGATGGGATTACAATCCTACAGTAGAAGAGAAGTAGACCCATAGAACTGGATGGCAACTATAGAACTTTTGGAATAGTTGTAGTTGAAATCCCCTTCAAATGGTTCCTTTAAAAACAACAAATCGCCTCCCAAAAACCAGATGACAGAAGCCACAAGTGGTACGACTCCTTTATATCATAAAACGTGGCCAACAAAGGTTGTATCCGACCATTAATTAGCAGCTCCACCCAACAGTCAAAGGGGAAAGAAATTACGCCCCCCTTCTATAGAATCTCATACCTCCCTTAACAAATTTGGCATACACAGTAATGAAACTCGCCCAACATGAGCCAAATGACCTCAACCATAAAGAACTGGACCCTCCAGTAAAAATACTCAATCGGCGGTATGAAATGTGTGACCAATAAATTGAATACGCTGTCAGGTTCAAGGGAAAGCACCCAACAATGGTGTCCTTCATTTACCACAAAGATTTTTCCCTTCTGTCTTCAGAAAATGCACCCCAAACTCATTGTGTATGGGTATGATAAGGGCCCACGATTTTCTTAAGGAAACTTGGCCTCCCATAAGCCAACTCGACCTCCTATTAAAATATTCAATGTTTCCTCTGAAACTCGGTCCTAAGCAAATAAAATTGTTTCCATTATAGATAACTCAACTAGCAATGAAAACAACGAAGAAATATGAAGTGATCTCTTCATAGACTAGATAGGGTGTATCGTTGCAACATTAAAACCAGTGATGGATGAAGGGTTTCCCCAATCTCTTTCTCAAGAGCTCTCCAAATATTTTCTCAAATGAGTGATATGCAAGAATGAGGAGAGGCTCTTCATTTTTCCCTTTTATGCTCACTTGAGTCTTTTCCCACTCCTTTATTGTATTATTAAATAAAAGTCACTTTAGTGCGTTTCTCACTTTATAATTTTGAAGTGACTTTTTAATTAGCCTAGGACCCTTGTCCCCTCTTTTTCCACTTTAACTTTATAAAGTTCTCCTAGGCAACTTATGTTCCCTAGTTCACTTTTCCTCCTTAGCCCACAAGAACTTAATTAGGCTAGCAGAATTCTCCCCTTTATGACTCCTAAGCGGACGGGGACATTATAGTTCTCCCCACCCAAGATTGCATGTCCACAATCAATTTCAATCTGGGATGTTAGAGCACCTTCTCTCCTTCCCATGTAGCATCCTTGATAAGAAAATCCTTCCATTTAACAAGGTACTCTCTAACAATTCTATTCCTTAGCTTTCGCTCCCTGATCTCCAAAATCTCCTCAAGAACCAGAATCAATTGCACTTCTTCATCCAGTGGTGGTAACTCAGTAGAGGTAGCAATATGTTGTCCCAATTCCTTCTTGAGACATGAAACATGGAAGACATGTATTTTGCATCCCTCTGGAAGCTCTATCTTGTATGCCACCTCTCCTATAAGCCTCGAAAACCTGTAGGGTCTGTAGAATATGGGTTTCAATTTTTCTTCCCTCTTCATCTTAAGTGACGACTTCCTATACGGTTCCAGACGTAGGTACACCAAGTTCCCGACCTCAAAGCTATGTTCCACCCAATGCCTGTCTTCATAAACCTTCTATTGATTATGAGCCATCTGCAAATTTTCCTTGAGGGTCCGTAGAATATCCTCGCTCTCCTGAATCCAATATTTATTTTTTGGTTCCTTGTTGTCTCCAAACACCCGATCCACAAACGTGGGTGCATCATACCCATACAAAGCTCGAAAAGGTGTCATCCCAATTGACATGTGATAGGTTTTTTTGTAGCAGTGCTCGCCCAAGTGTAACCACTTTATCGAGGCTTTCTACTAGCCTGACACATAATTCCTTAAATAGCCTTCAAGCCATTTATTCACAATCTCGATATTCCCATCAATGTGAGGATGGTATCTCGTGCTAGGTGTCAGTTGTGTCCCAACTAACTTGAAATGATCCTGCCAAAATCCTCCCATGAACCTACTATCTCTGTCACTGACAATAGTTTTCGGCAACCTCTGCAATTGGAATACCTCTCTGAAGAACAACTTCGCTACCTATGTTGTTGAATATTTGGAGGGTATGGAAAAGAAGTGTGCAAACTTCATGAGCCTATCAACCACCACATAAATACAGTCCTTCCCCTGCACCTGGGGAAACCCTGTGATGAAATCTATAGAGATGTTTTCCCATTTTTTTTCTGGAATGGGAAGTGGTTGAAGTAATCTGACAGGGTGAGTATTCTCTGCTTTGTCCTATTAGAAGATGTTGCATTCCCTCACAAATTTCAACACATCTGCCTTGAAGCCTTTCCACGTAAATCTTTCCTGAATCTTCTTGTAGGTTTTCAAGTATCGAGGGTGTCCTACCAATGGTGAACTATGTGTTGCATGCATTATTTTGTCCTTCTGTTGAGATTCTGGCACTAGGTAGATCATGTCTTTGTAATAAATGATGTCATCAATAACTTGATACCGATCATCCTGGGTCTAACCATCAAGGATCTCACAAGAAAACTTGTTCTTGGAGTACTCTACCAACATAAGAGCTTTCCAATCAACAGTAATCTACATGAGGGAGAGAGTGGATGGTACTCTGGAAAGGGCATCGACCACCACAATGTTCTTTCCCTTCATGTACTCAATCTCAAAATCATATGCTTGAATTTTATTGATCCACTTGTGTTGCTTCTCACTCAATTCTTTCTGCTCCATGAGGAACCTTAGGATGTTATGACCTATCTTCACCTTAAACCTGTTCCCCACCAAGTACTATCTAAACTTGGCCAATGCATGAATGATGGCCAACATCTCCTTGTCTTATACCGAGTAATTTCGTTCATACTCCTTAAGTTTGCGGCTCTCGAAAGCAATGACATGGTTGTTTTGCATCAATACAGATCCTATCCCTATCCCTGATGCATCACACTCCAACACAAATGGTTGAGTGAAATCTAGTAAGGCTAACACAGGACATGAACTCATTACATGTTTCATCTTCTCAAATGTTTCTTATGCCTCATCTGTCCAACTGAAAGCTCCCTTCTTAGTGAGATCTGTAAGAGGTGTTGTCAACTATGCGAACCCCTTAAAAAAATTCATGTAATAAGTGCAGAGGCCTAGGAAGCTTTTCAATTCTATCACATTTTTAGGGGTAGGCCACTCTATAATTTCCTTGATTTTCTCTTGGTGTACATGAACCCTGTTTTCCCCGATCACATGCCCCAAATAAACCATCTCAGTAATGCCAAATTCACATTTAGACTCGTTTGCATAGAGTTGTTGATCCTCCAAAATCCCCAACGCCTCATCCAAATGCCTGAGATGTTCCTCCCAAGTCCCGCTATATATGAGAATCTCATCAAAGAAGACCAACAAAAGTGTCTTCAACTTCTTATTGAATACATGGTTCATGCAGGATTGGAATGTAGCAGGAGCGTTGGTTAGCCCAAACGACATAACTAGGAACTCATAACTCCCATAATGACACCAAAAGGTCGTCTTCTGAATGTCATGTTCCCGAACTCTAATCTAGTGGTACCCTGAACGAAGATCAATCTTCGAAAAATATTTTTCTCCCTTCAATTCATGCATCAGCTCATCGATTCTCGTAATTGGATACCTTTTTTTATGGTTTTCCTGTTGAGTGCTCAGTAATCAATACACATTCTCATGGTACCATCCTTTTTCTTGACCAACACTACCGAAGAAGAAAATGACTAGAACTAAGCCGAATATGACCCATCTTCAACAGCTCCCTCATGGTTTTTTCTATCTCGTTGTACATTTTGGGAGGGCGATAAGGATTGGTTATGACTGCTTGAAACCCTTCTTCTAATTCTATAATATGTTCAAATCCTCTATTTGGGGCACCTGGAGGAATGCCACCAAAAACGTTTTGATGTTTAAGAAGGAATACCTAAATATCGTCTAAATGTTGTGGAGGATGATCTGGTGGCTCACTGTAAAAAATGTAGCACTCAACTGCCCACTCTATATCTCCATGTTGCATGACAAGGACCTTTCAATTTGGATAGAATTAGGAATATGCACTCATCACCAAATTTGTTTTTTGTGTTTTTTCCACATCCTTTTAACTGGGCTAGTAATGACGAAACCAATGTATCCGAACTTTGCTTTGAAATATTACATCCATCAAGATGGAATAACAAACTATCTAAAACATGTAACCAGATCAACCCCATGGCTCCATTGAGCTTGTTTCAATATGAAAATTTGTCCATTTCCTTGGTAAATGTGGGTTGATTCTCACGTAAAGTTTGCTAAAGTTTGGTGGATGCGTAGATCTGACCAAATTCTTAAGATTTGAGAACACCATGGAAGATTGGCATCCTCAGGGTCTCTACAAAGCGGGAGCTCTGATCCGAGAAGTTGTTGCGGCCCAAAATAATAGCATCACTCCCAGGCCTCCCAAATCAACGAAGGAGACAACAAAGTGCCACCAGACAGGAAAGTGAGCCGAATGATCTGTAACCACGGTCATCTTACGCTATTTTGTGTCGAAGATCATGAGATCTTCGCAGCTATGAAAAGCACTTCCTCAGCTAGATCAATTGATCGTCATGTTGCAAACCAATATAATCAATTCTCGTCGATCGACAATTTTTTGCTAGAGAAACGAAAAAGAGAAGACGTGGCCACACGATATTTTCAAAGTTGAGCTCGCCCAGCTCACGGAGAGGAGTTGGACGACAGAGAAAGGTAGTGACATTGGGAATGCTCAATTGTCCTAGGAAAATCAGATTCAGATTAGACAACGCAAATCTCCATAAAAAGAAAGAACGAGAAGGGGTTTGCCGAAATTGCTTTGATACTACAAAAGAGATAAAAACTCCTCAGGATCACACTGCAACACCAAACACTTCTACAAACAAAAACTCCTCAGGATCACACTGCAACACCAAACACTTCTACAAACAAGAGAGAAAACGAATGATCTAAACTAGATTTGTATGTTAATGTACAAGAATAAAGGTTTATTTATACAATGAAATAAGCCTAGCGATAGCTCTCATAAAATCACCTACATACAACGCACAAAGCTAATCTGCATTGAGTTTTATCTGTCACGCAGATAAAATCACCTACTTACAACGCACAAAGCTAATCTGCATTGAAACTCAATGCATTGTAACTCTAACGGGTTTAAAGACCAAAAAAAACAGAGAGTGAAACACTCCATTGTAGGTGCATTTTAAAAATATAAAAACAAGGAAACACGCATAGCCCTTTCCAATGACCAAGAAGGATCTGGCACCTATAAAATATTTCTGTTGATAAAAGCAAAATCCAATCCTAATGTCTTTTCATAATAATTGATTGAATATAACGATGTTTTAGGTGTGCCTCGAGATGTAAAAACTGAAAATCAATTCATAAAGGCCGTGAAGGTTGTGTCTTCCCCAAAAAAGCTTGGTAAAGATTCGGTACCTCTGTTGTGGATCAAATCCACGTCCAATTATCAAAAATCCAGGAAATTAACAAAAAGTGGACCATGGCTTTTGAATGAACGACAAATTGGTCCCCTAATGTCCACCTCAAGAGGGACGCTCCAATATTTTATTTAGAAAAAACCCATCGTTGCATAGTGTGAAAATCCACACATGCCTTGTCATGTTTATCATTATCATGAACACAGATTCTTTCTGTCACAGAAAATAGACGTTTTATCGGAATCATTAGTTGTCAATCCGTGAAACGCTTTTTAGCAGTAGTGATGGTTAATCCGGAGTAAGTTAACTCGGGAGATTTGCTTTTCAGGCAAAAAAAAAAAATGGGCTTGAATCTGATCAAATTTTCAGGAATAGTCTGAGTTTTGCATGGATCAATGTTCCATGTATTTCAGACTCTTACCCTAGGGGTTTTGCCCCATTTTAAACCAACCCAGATGCTCAGAAAATGGATCAGAGTTTTGGATTGGCCAAAAAACCAACAGGTAAAGTACTTCCCTAGAGAAGATTGCTCCCGAGTTAGCCCACTCCATGGATAATCATGAGGCGGAGCAGTCTCTGTAAGAGGGTGACAGGAAGGGGAAGTTGTAACAGGTATATATTCTTATAGCTCCATATAATGGTAGTTTAAATGTGTTATGTTTTTGTCTTTTTGCTGTTAGATATTTGTCCTGAGATATTATTTGATTTGCAGTTTTGAGTGGTTAAATATGTTTTTGTCTTTTTAAGGTCAGATATTTGTCCAAAATTAGGCAAGATATTGTTGGATTTACAGTTTTGAGTGATTAAATTTACATAATTAAAATGCTCCATAGTTTTTCCAACAAGCCAAACTGCATTCAGAAATGCAATTTAAACAACAAAAAATTATGATTTTATGCAAATTTATGTTGCTTGATTCCAAAGAAGAATGGTGGTGTAAATGTGCTATGTTTTTGTCTTTTTCAAGTCAGTTATTTGTCCTAAATTCGGTGAGATATTGTTGGATTTGCAGTTTTGAGTGGTTAAATATGTTTTTGTCTATTTTCAATCAGATATTTGTCCAAAATCCAATAAAATATTATTAGATTTACAGTTCTGAGTGATTAAATCTAAATAATTAAAATATCCAGAATTTTTTCAATAATCCCAACCCATTTCTACATTCAAAACAAAAACTTAACATAAAACAATTAACATAATTAACATGTTATAACATATGAATTTATTTTACACCTCTCTTACAACCTACCAACATTCTCTCTTACAACCTACCTAACGATACAGTCAACCAATTTAACTTTATACGTATAGGATCTGGTAGTTTCTACCTAAAAAATCAATTTTTACCATATTGGAAAAAGAGAACAGTAGAAAAATGTACCTTGAAACTGGAGAGTTGAGTTGGAGTGTTATCGGTTTGCTTCTTCTGAGTGTGTCTATGCATTATAGATTTGATCAGTACTCATTCAGCTGCCCAGATGTCCAACACCGTGGAATCGGCCAAGCGAAATTATTGCCCCAGATGTCCAATGCCTCGAGCTTTTGACTCCGGCCGAATTTTCACAGGAGGGCTGCAGAGAGTTGTTCCAGAACATAAGGGTTTGTAGCTTCAGCGGGCCTACGATTCAGCCGAGAACCCTTCGCCTCATGCGATTGTTCATCGGGTACTGAATAGGTTCCTTGAACTTGTTTTCTGACAAATCAAGGAACTACAATAACTCCAAGGCCATTGCTCATCACTGTCCATTGAAATGGTGAGCAGTTGGCTCTGGTATTTGAAACAGCGGGTAGCTCGGAGGAAACGTGAACGAACACGTGGTGCAAGGATGAGGAAGCGCCATGTATAGCTGGCTTGTAATCTGAAGAGGTAAATGCAGGTAGGGCCGGTATATGCTTGTAATCTGAAGAGATAAATGCCCGCTAATCCGGCTCATCACCAGCTATACGCTTGTAATCTGAAAAGGTAAATGCAAGTAAATTCACAGTAATCCGGCTCAGTAATGACAAACGCTCGGATTAATAAATGGAAGGGCGTAAATCATAGCCTTGCATTGACTGGACGCGACGAAGAATATATCAGTATCAAACAATCTTAACCGCACGATCGGATTTTGTGATTAAAAGGTGGCTTAAGCTGGCACCCCCTTTCCAAAAGGGATGCCTATTGCTGTATTACCTTTAATATTATACATTGGATTGGCTTTATTTGACTATGTAAAATTATGTATGGTGAAACAATGGAATGGATTTTGTAGAATTAAAAAATCTGATTATTTTTTTTTAAAGGTAGTTGTTTATCTATTCTATGTTTGTTTGTTTTTGTTTTTTTGTTTTGTTTTTGTTTTTGTTTTTTTTTCTAAATTTGATAATATAAATTTGTACGAAATTATAATTTTTTTAATTTTTTAATGTAGAAATGGATTTAGTGTGTTGAAAAACTTCTTGGGCATTGGACTACATAAAATTAACAACTCAAATCTGAAAATACAATAATTTCTTGTCAAAGTAGCGTGTCTTTATTATTATTATATATAAAAGAAAATGAAGTTAATTGGATTTAATTTGGGTGGTTAGGAAGAATGTTGTTATCTTCCCCACCCAAGTTCAATTCTCACAAGTGACATGGTGAGTTATTCACGAGTATATTGATGTAATGAGACTAATTATTATTTTGCAGACCTCTTTATGCCAATAGGAAAGGAGTAGAGTTTGAAGCAATCTTAGGAAACCTATTGGCTTATCTTGTTCTATTACATAAGTACATAGTCATAGGAAGCCTATATGAAGCCTCGCTTCCATGCTTATCTTATTCCAATACATAAGTATATAGTCATAGGAAGCCTATTGTCTTCCATGTTTATTCTTATTCTTATACAGAAGTGCATAGTCCTAGTCATGCTCTTAATGGGGGGAAAGGAGAAACTCACTTCTATGATGAGGATAAGATAAGGTGTATTTATATACAAACTATTTTATATATCCTTAAAAACTTTAACTTGGAGGGGGGCCCTTGTCCCACAAACAAGGGGATCTCATACACCAATTTGGTGTCTGGCTTGGTGTGACCTTAAAATTAGATTATTATTATTATTATTTTATAAATAAGTTTTTTTATTATAAGTTACCTGTCAAATTCCACCATATACATGACAGTCTTCGAAGCATAAAGTTTATTGGTCTGCATTGCCCAGGTGGGAAACCAATGTAGCCAGGTGTTCAAAATAAACCACTTCCTGAAATATAAAAACTTGTCATAGCCAAAAAAAAACTCCTTATACATGTGTTGTCTATCAACCTTGGTGCCACGCAGGGTGATAACAAAAACTAACCAAAACTTGGCCATCAGTATAATCCCAAAACCAGAACCTGAGAATGATGTCTTCATGTTTGAGCCGTGTGCGGGTGAGCAAACACCCCAGTGTAACTGGACTCCAAAGTCCTGGTTGTCGCTGCGGTCGAAGGAATCAAAGAGTGGTGGAGGAGTGCAGATAATAGAGCCTCCAGACATTCTTCACGGTGCTCCTTGAGCTCAGACCTGAACACAAGATCCTCCAAGTCGTTCCTGACTTCGAAGACCAGTTCCTGCAAAACATCCATTGAAGCCTAGATACGAGAGTAATCCCCACAGGTGCAACAAACAGGCGGAAGGGGTTGAGATGGGGTCACCTCCGGAGTGGGAATGGTGTTGGGCTAGGGGTCTCAGTCCCATGTTGATCATCAAATCCTTGCTTTGTTGTCTTCACCTTGGGCATGTCGAGTCAAGTGGTTTGACAGCCAGGGGAACTCTCTGGGCTTCGCCCCTAGTGCCATTTCGGATGGGCCTTCCACCTCCAGAGTGGGAATGGCGTTGGGTTGGGGGTCAGCCGACGGTGTTGCAGAGGAGTTGGATGGCCGAGAGATGGAAGACCCATCCAAAATGGCACCAAGGGAGAAGCCCAAAGAGTTCCCCTGGCTATCAAACCACTCCATTCGACAGGTCCAAGGCGAAGACAACGGAGCAAGGCTTTGATGATAAACAGGGGATTGAGAAGCAGCGGAAGTGGGAAAGGTTTGATGTTGGTCGGGGTTTCGATTAACCATCCTTCCATAAGTATTGTACCATGTCAGGCCTCGTTTGGAATTTCCTCTCTGCCTCGGCCTAACCAGGAGGGGGACGTGGAGGAGGACAATATTCAAAGAAGAATTCTGGAACCGAAAGGAAGGGACGGTGGAAGAATTGAGACACTAGAAGAGCATAGTAACATCAGTGGAAAACGGTAGGCAATGGAGGAGGAATAACCCTGGAGCCAAGTGAAAAAGACAGAGGAGGTGACATGACAACCTGCTCGTAGTTTCCATCGCCATAACTGATCTTGGATGAATGGCACATTGTAGCACCTGAAGGTGGTACTCTGTGGAGAGAATGAGCGAGCGAGTGTAATTGCAAGCCATTAAATTGTTGTGGGTGACGATGAAGGTGCGAGGCACATGGCTTGCCAATGCGATTTGTCCCTCCGACCTCCCCCATGTTCATTGTCTGACACATGACACCCCATCCGAGGAAATTAGATGATGATAATGATGATGATGATGATTGTTGTTGTTGTTGTTGACTTTACATAGATATACTAATCATTTTGCATTGTCATCACTTAATTCTATTACTCATTTTAACTTACTCGAATGAAATATTTATAATCAATTTCATTAACTAATATTCTCAATTTGTAAATGAATTGTTGGTGTCTATCACATACCACTAACCACTCTAAACAATTTGAGATTTTGTAATTTTTTTCTAAGACACCTAAAAACCTATAATAATTAATATTATCAATTTAATGTCTATTGTTATAATTTTAAAACTTTGAAGTACAATTACAACATTATATAATAATTAATACTATCAATTTAATTTCTATTGATATAACTTTAAAATATTGAAATACAAAACAAAACCTAACCACATGAAATAAAATATCAAACTTTAAAACCTCACCACCTAAAATAAATAATTGATGATCCATAAAAAAAAAAAAAATTAAACAAGAAGATCGACCACCTAAACTAAATCATTGGTGATCCATAAAAACTTAGACACATGACACCCCCATGTTCATTGTCTGACACATGACACCCCATCTGGGGAAATTAGATGATGATAATGATGACGATGATGATTATTGTTATTGTTGTTGACTTTACATAGATATACTAATTATTTTGCATTGTCATCACTTAATTCTATTACCCATTTTAACTTACTGGAATGAAATATTTATAATCAATTTCATTAACTAATATTCTCAATTTGTAAATGAATTGTTGGTGTCTATCACATACCACTAACCACTCTAAACAATTTTAGATTTTGTAATTTTTTTCTAAGACACCTAAAAACTTATAATAATTAATATTATCAATTTAATGTCTATTAATATAATTTTAAAACTTTGAAGTACAATTACAACATTATATAATAATTAATACTATCAATTTAATTTCTATTAATATAACTTTAAAATATTGAAATGCAAAACAAAACCTAACCACATGAAATAAAATAACAAACTTTAAAACCTCCCCNAATCATTGGTGATCCATAAAAACTCAGACAAGAAGATCAATGTCTACCCATGATGCAATTTAATTTTTTAAACAATATAATAAATAAATAATTTATTTTTATTAAAATAATATTAACCACTATTTAAGTCTACGTTGATAATTTATTTTTAAATATTTTTTACTTAAGTATATAAAATATATATAAAAAATAGACTTTGAATGGGAACTTTTAAATAATGTGATTGAAAATTCTATATCGTACTAATACAGAGAAAGGAAAAAAATTAATTAACTTATAACCAACCTAACCCTTTAAAATAATGTGAAGTTATATATTTTTTTTAAACGTTCATAAAATTAAAATTTAAGCATTATCATCATTAACTATGAAAATATCTAAATTCAAAAAACAATTATGTGCAATTGATATAAATGAAAATATATGTCTTAACTACTTGATAAACAACTACACTCTACCCACCTAACATTCCCAAAAAATAAAGAATAATGCAACTAATTTACAATTAAGTGAGAAGCCAAATTTCATGGATTGAGTACATATTTAAAACCTAATACATTCAAACATTTAAATACACTTTTATATTAAAGAATATAATTTTTATATTACAAGACTTTTAGAAGAAACTTTATGTTGCCACATAGTCTACAGATTTCATCTTAACATATCTCTCAAAATCTTTATACTACTACATAGTCTACAACTTACTACTTATAATATCAGTCCTACAAAGCTAGAAAGCTCTATAATATATAGTCATAGTTCCAAAATATCACTAACAGTTTCCAATTATCTGTATGATTAACCGATGTCTATTATGTCAAAAATTTATGCATGTCTTTCTGTTCTCGTTGCATAATATAATCCATCTTCTTCGAGAGATAAAGTTGCTTTTGAAAGTTGATCTGCTTCCATGTTGAAACCTTTGTATATATGTTGAATTTTAAGCTGTGTAAATGTTCTGTTGAGATCTCTAATCTTTCTCATCCATGGTTGCAAATAGACCACCTGAAGATTATTTTCATTAGTAAACCAATCAATAATTACTTTTGAATCACCTACCAATTGCAACCTTGTTACCTTTTTATAATGTGCAAAAAATAATATACATCATAGTGCTAGTAATTCTTCTTTGGTATTAGTGCCACTGCCACAGTTCATTTTTATTCTAAAAGTGCCCAGCGTTGGACATTTTAATACAGCTCCTGCTCCACATGTCTCACCCCTTGCTTGTGAAGCACCATAAAAAAAACACACATCCAGATCCCACAGACGTAAAGGTGGTCCATCAATCCTCTTATCCTTAGTGACATGTCCTATTCTAGTTTCTCCCAAAACCTGTAGAATACTAGTACATACTTTGTCCCTATTTAGAGGTCTATCTTCAAAAATAGCAAGATTTTTGTGCTTCCAGATCTCCCAACAGATAAGACATGGAATTTCTGGTTTTTCTCCCTTCCTTCTTTTCCAATTTAGTAAACATTCACTAAGTTTTCCTCCTTCCCATACACCATCCCACTTTAATTCCTTAAGCATTAAATACCATATATCTTTAGTAAAGGTCCATACTACAAATAAGTGATAAGCAATCTCCTCACAATTCCCACAGAGAATACATCTGCTAGGACAATGATAACCTCTCTTTACTAAGTTTTCCTAGGTAAGAATTCTTTGTTCTAACAATAGCCACATAAATAGTTTTACTTTTAATGGAAGCTGCCATTTCCAGAGATCATTCTACCAGAAAACAAGTTCAGTCTCTACTTCCTCCAGCATTTGAACCTCATAGGCTTTCTTTGCACTTACTTGGCCACTTTTGGTATCCCGAGACCACATTAATAAATCTTTGTCTTTGTTCAATTCAATACCCAAACTGACTAAACCTTTCACATAATTATTCCATTCATCTTTTAAGTCACCTTCCAATCCTAAATCCTCTGCCTTTATCCACCATGTTTGTCTAGAATTTTCCAAATCCCCTGTTCCTACTTGTGCCA
>JASDQU010242308.1:62568-81953 GCA_032191745.1 Picea mariana
TTTAAATAAATTTGTAGGCTTACCATTAATTAAAACAACAAAGTTTGCAGAAGTTACACACCCCATGATCCAATCAGTTTCTTCAAGGCTCATTCCCACCTGTAACAGCACCAATCTTAGGAAACCCCAGTCAATTTTGTCATATGTATTTATCATATCTAGTTTAAGTACCATAGCATTGATATTTTTAACCTTAATACTATGTAAATCTTCTTGAACAATACCAATGGCATCGGTGATTTGCCTGCCTTCTAGAAAGCCAAATTGTTCCTTTGAAATACCAAAGGACAGTGAAGTTTTAATTCTGTTGGCAATAATTTTAGTGATGATTTTATATAACAGGTTGTAGAGGGCTATGGGTCTATAATCCCCAAAATTCCTTGGGTTCTCACTCTTTGGAATCAGAGAAAGAAAAGTTGCATTCAATGCACCAATAACCCTACCTTTCTTTCTTGATTATTCGACCATCTCCACTAATTCATCACCCAGAATGTCAAAAAAAGCCAAAAAAAACTCTATTGTCCAACCATTTGGCCCAGGACTTTTTGAAGTTTTAAAACCTTGTATGATTGATAAGACTTCTGCAGAAGTTACAGGTAAGGTTAGTCTTTGACTAACTTCAACTGTGAACATCCTAGGATAATTCCTTAATATAGCAAGTTGGTCAGTAATGGCTAGATTAGGGTGGGCCAGAAAAATATTCCAGAAAAATCCAACTGCTTCCTTTTGTAAGTCTTAAGTTCTAGTTATCATTGTCCCATCCTCCTTGGACATCTCCCAAATAGTATTGATCTGTTTCCTAGAGTTCGCATAGGCATGGAAAAATTTAGTATTTCTATCACCTGATGCTAGCCAATTCAGACGACTCTTATGTCTCCAATTTTCCTCTTCTTGTCTCAAAAGTACCAATTTTCATTGCTCTTTTACCACAATCAACTCTTTTTCTATCCCATTCTCAAAACCACCAGGATGTTTTGAGTAACATATATCTAATTCTTCCTCCAACTTAATCAATTTTGACTTTGCTTTTAGCTTTTTCTTTTTTTCCCAATTAATCATCAAAGTCTTGAGCAAATTAGTTTCTTTACCATTGAATCCATAGGATTTAAGGACTCTGATCCCAACAGTCCTGCCCAGTTGGATCTGACTAAATTTACAAATTCTGTCTCATCCAACCAAATTGAATTAAACTTGAAGTGGAAGATGGCCTCTCTAATATCTTTTTCCAAGTGTAGTACAATTGGCATATGATCATAAATATTTTGATTACACACTACAGATCTGTATCTAAACCTTGTAGTCGCAAGATCCTCATAGATCAGAAATCAATCCAAACTGTTGGAAATATACTTCTGTCCTCTTCTACCATTTCTCCAAGTAGGATGCAATTTTATAGGTTCAATATCCACCAGCCCTTCCTCTTGCAGCAGCTCGCTGAAGAATGGTTGTAAAGGATATACTCTAGTATGTTCGCCCCACACCTCTCTGAATGAGGTAGTAAAGTTGAGGTAGCCCCCAAAAATCAGATTTTTATCAGTAAAGATACCATCCTTCTTGATAGTCTCCCAAAAGACCTCTCTACCAGTATAAGGACCGTAGGAGTTGATCACCTTCAAATTTTTGTCCAGATCTTCTACACGTCCCTCCAACAGTATCCCTGCAGAAATCAGGTAAGCGAAGAAGTCTTCTTTCCATGGATTCCATGCTGAGAGCATCCCACCAGAGAGACTTGTGGAATCCACTCCACAAAAATGCCAGTGTGGAAGCAATTTAATAAAAAGTTCCCTTGCTTTTGTCACCCCTGCCATAGTTTCTTGTATAAGAAAAACATCTAGTTTCACTAAGTCTAAAAGTCTTTTTAGGGCTAAGTACTTGGAGCTTCCCCCCACTCCTCTCACATTTAAAGCGACCACAATCATTTTTTTACTCTTGCCAAGGCTTTTTGTGCTCTAAGCGCCCTCTGTCCATCAACCAATGTGCAATAAATAGACTCGTTACTCTGCTTCTCGTCCACTAACCTCCTAGAACTTCTAGTATTTAAAAGAGAGAAATCCTTTTCAAGACCTCCACGTACTGCCCCTTTTGTCAACGAGTCCTTACCCCCCGAATTGCATGAATTGGAGTTCAATGGGGTCACCTCTTTACTCATTTTACCCATTGGTTTTTGAGAAAACTCCCCTCCATCATAAATCAGTAGTGTTTTTCTGGTGAGAATCTCTCTGTATGATGGAATGTGGTCAGCTATAGCTTCTTCTATCTTCTACAGTACAATCGGTTGATCCCTTTTTCCACTACTAAGTTCACCCATACTTATATTATCCCCAGTAGATGGCCCAACATGAAGAAAGCCACCGAAATTCATATGTTCCGAGGTCACGGGGTCATCTTCCTAAGCTTCAGATCCTACGTTTTTAGATAATTTATCTAGAGTGAGACATTTTAAAGTCTCCACGGGTTCTATTCCAATTTGTGGTTCAACCCCCATAATGTCAGCTTCCAAACTCCCTTTATTATGGAAATTTTCCGAAGATACGCTCCCCTCTCCCACCAGTCCCCCACTGGAAATCGGTATCTTAGGCTTCCCTCCAAACCCCCGAGCCTTTACACTTTCCTCCTCATCAGGACAAGACCCCTTTCCCCCCAACACTAGACTCACATCTGTCACCAAACCCATTTCCCCCTCTGTGATCCATCGCCCTTTGGGCCAATTGTACTGCATGTCTAACTCACTAATTTTCAAAAACCATTGCAAAGAGATTGCACTTTCAGGTTTTATGCCCGCCCCAATACCCTCTAAGATTTCACTGGATGTAGAGTGGGATTTCATCTGTGGAAAATTAATGCGGGTCTCCTTCCCCTTCGGCGCTAGACTCTTAGTTTTTGATAAACTTGACTCCCCTGTTTTGTCCCACCTCCCTTAGGAGCAAGATGATTGCGTGTCTACCTCACTGTCCCTCAAATATGGCATCAATGAGGCTTCTCTAACAGGTATAATACCCACCCCCAAATCCTCTAAGGATACTCCGCCTGTATTATGTGTTTTTAGCCGTAGATTTTTTAAGCCTTCACTTAAACTGGTAGAATAAGTAAAATTAATAGAAGGTAAGATATAGTTTTTCTTACCCGCAGGAGTTTCACTTTCCAAGCTCGAGGTAAGATTGTGCTCGGTCCAGTCAAAGAGATTTTCCACAGGTGTATCGTTGTTCAATGTCGAGAAGGAATTGTTCTCTGAGTTTTTTACAGAATACTTCTCCAAATCCACAGTGCCACCTTTGCCAGGATCTGCCTTACCATCAACAACCACATCTAATCTTAGACCCCGGCATTGATGTCGTAAATGTCCTATCCTTTTGCAATAAGAGCACCTAAATGGTACCCCCATAAATTCCAATCGTTGTAGCACCACCATCTCTCACCATTCTAGTTCTATTTCTATCGACAGGCCTGCATGCAGATCCACCTCAACCAGTATTTTACCCATGTGTATGTCGGATCCAACCAATAACTTTGAATATGCTCTTAAAAACGTTCCTATAGTATCACCTATCACTTTTAATGCTTCCATATTCCACAAGAAGAGCATCCATCCTGGCAAAAGTACCCAAAGGTGTCTAAAGCAGATAGATTCTTTCTCTGGGTTAAAAGCGCATTGCCACTTCTGAGTCATAAGACTTCCTCCCTTGACCAGCCACACCTTCTTGTGTATTCGCTTTGCATCCTCCATGGTTTTAAAAATGAAGTAGTACCACCCTTTGATAAATATAAACACCACGGGAATATAACCCAGCTCAGGAAGCCATGTATCATTCACCCATCTATGAATTTATCAAGCCCCCATAGATATGTATCCAAATCTACCAACTATTCCACGCGCAGAGAGTAATTGAATCTCCTTCATCCCTACGTCTTTTCCGAGTGTGACCCTTGGCTTTTCCTTTTTATCTTTCCAGGCCTTTGCTGAGGTCTTGTTTAGACACTCCCAACCATCTCTGTTCACCTCACCAGCTCTGATCCCCACCTTCCTCTTAGCTTCCTCCACCACATTGGAGAGATCCTCTTCCTCCCTTAACGTGTGATCTACTTCCCTATACCTTCCCTTTCCTCTAACACACAGTTCTGTTGGAATGTTGTAATCTAGGAGTTGCCCTCCATTTCCTCCCGCATACTCCTTGCTAGCCTGATTTTCTACAAAAACCTTTGGTCTGATGCCCGAGTGAACTAAATCCGGCGATCCACCCCACACCTCATTGTTTTCTAGACTGCCAATAACTGCAGAATTTACTCCATCGATCTGGAGTCCCTCCACTACAGTGCCATCTGTCCTTTTCGAAAAGCGTTCCTCCTCTCCTGCCCCATAAGGACCTCCCCTTACATCATCCTGTATTCTTGTCTGCATGTACCTTTCGAGATCAACCATGTAGAATTCGTTCGGTAGTAGGATTCCTTCTTAACTCCACCACTTATCCTCTGTCAATCAATCAAGAAGTACTGCCACCTCACCATCCATTTTATCCCTAGGAAAAGTACCTACTCTAGAGCATTTAAAGCCCTACTCTAAAAACTAACCTATTCCAGCTATCACCTTCACTAGGTAATAGAATAGGCCAATCTACTCAAGGATCCTAACCAGGAGTTTGCCCAAGGACCCTAACCATGGCGGCCGCCTAGTTCAAAACCCTAAAAATCATAATAATTGCATTTTACTACCTCATTTAAATACACCTTATTAATGGACTATAGCTTTAGCCACGCGGTCAACACGCTTTGACTATCCATTAGTTAGTGCATTTCTCTACAAGAATGGGTGTGTTTTTCTTTACCACTTATTAATTTATTCACTTTTTCTCAAATTTTATATTAATTCTATTTATTTTTAAAAATAAAATTATTTTCTTATTTATACAATTTTCCAAATGTAGTTTTGGATTGGCTGAGAACGGTTTGATTTGACTTTATTTCCCTATTGTGTGGGCTATTTTTCTTAAAGGAATTGTTAGAAATAAAAATTATTTAATAAAAACAATTATCTTAGTGGGTATTTTGTACTGCTTGAAATCTGATAATGCTACTAAACAATTGAATTCTCTGACACTACAATTTATATGTTGCAAGTTCATGAAAGATAGGAATAAAAATGCACTAATGACATCACTAAAGGGCAGGGTAGTCCACTCGACATGGTGCATGGAGCCACGAATTCATGCTTCACCATATGAAAAACAACTTAACTTAACGAACCCAATTTAATTGCAGTCTCGAAGATTACGTGAAGGGTGAGATGCATGCCATCTAATTCGGGCCATGGTGAAGCAGGATATTGTTGAAAATATATTATATATTCAGGAGTGAGGCTATGACATACCATCTACAGGAACTTTAAGAATACTGAGTAAATGATTATGATGAAGAATTGCCCAGATCACTCCAACATCCCTTCCCTCATCATCCCAGAAGATAACGCAATCCTCTGTAGACCAACAACAGAGGAAGAAATCATTAATGTTATCTGGTCCATGGATGCAGACAAGGCACCAGGGCCTGATGGATTTACAATCCATTTCTACAAAACTTGCTGGCATATTATCAAGGAAGATCTCCAGAAAATGATAAGTGGGTTTATGAAAAAAGCCAAGGTAGGGGGAGGAACTAACTCTACTTACTTGTCTTTAATCCCCAAAGACTCCAGCCCTGATTCATTTGCAAGGTTCAGGCCCATATCGCTGTGTAATGACTCCTATAAGATTCTAGTAAAACTCCTAGCAAATAGGATCAAGCCGTTGCTAAAAAGATTGATCTCCAGCCCTCAAGGTGGTTTTGTGGAAGGTAGGCACATTCTAGACAATGTAATCTAAGTCCAGGAGACAATACATACAAGTAAACAACGGAAAGAGAAAGGAACGTTGATAAAATTAGACATGGCGAATGCGTTTGACAGAGTCAATCGCTCATTCCTTTGCAAAGTTCTTCTCACCTTTGGCTTCTCGCCTCATTTTGTTCAGCTAATTAAAGCCTGCATTGACAGTCCATGGATTGCCCCACTAGTCAATGGCCGCCCAACCAATTTTTTCCAAGCTCAGAGAGGAATCAGGCAGGGATGCCCTCTCTCCCCTTTCCTTTACATCTTAATGGTTGATTCCCTTAGTCGAAAACTCATTGCTGAAAGATTAGCTTGTAACATTCTGGGTCTCAAACCGTCCACTGGAGAAGAACCTCTGAATCATGCGCTCTTCGCCGACAATTCCCTCCTTCTTGGGGGAGCCTCCATCAGAATTGCCAAACATTTTGACACAGTCCTCAGAAATTATTGTAGAGTATCGGGAGCCTTAGTGAATGAGAGCAAAAGTGAAGTCTTCAGCTGGAATATAAGTCAGCACGAACTCACAGGAATCACCACTCTCCTCGGGTTCAAAGGACAAACAAAATGGGATAGGTTTAAGTATCTCGGCCTTCCCATAATCTCTGGCGTTAACAAAAGATCGCTTTGGAGCGATGTCATCTCCAAAATTAAATAAAAAAATTCAGCGTGGGGAGGCTACTGGTTGACTAAGGGAGGCAAAGTAATCTTAATTAAATCCCTGCTGTCTGCGCTTCCAATCTTCCAGGCGACATTTCTTCTAGCACCAAGAAACGTGATGGAGCAGATCTCCAAACTCCTTAGAGATTTCCTGTGCCAGGGAGGGAAGGGCAATGAAAAGAAAATGCATTTGGTGTGTTGGGACGTGGTTAAAAAATCCATGGCAGAGGGCGGGCTGCAAATTAGAGACCTCGCACTTGTAAACCTAGCGTTGGGAGGGAAGATTTTGTGGAAACTAATCCACGAGCCCACGCACCCGGTCAGTGACACCCTGCGTGCAAAATACAGGCCCAACAAAACTCTCAGCAACCTCCAAAATGAGAGCTCAGTCAGTTGTACGCAGGTGTGGAAATTGTGTTGCAAAAGTCAAAAATTCGCTCTATAGAATGCCTGGCAATGGAAAACGCACGCATTTGTGGCTAGATCGTATCATGGGAAGGGAACCATTGGCCAAAAATGTGGATATAACAGATCTTAGAGACTGGTTGCAAAGAGTAGGAGTCAATAGATTATATGACCTATCGAAATGGGATGAGCATGGAGACTGGGCAGGATGGGATTTTCATGGAGTCCCAGCCCAGTCATCACTGCAACTATCCACTTTTGAAGATTTGCTAGAGGATGCCGCCCCTGTCAACAGAACTATGAAATATAGCTGGGGCTGGGGCCAAATAGGTGTATACACCACGACAGAAGGATATAGAAACTTGCAGGCTTCAAGAAACAGCAGCCAAACTCCGGCATTCTGGAAAAACGTCCGGGAACCGCTAGCCGTACCAAAAGTGAATTTCTTCTTCTGGACCCTGGTGCACAATAAACTTCTAACGGGAGATAACCTGGAGAAAAGGAACATAGTGGGGCCTCACAGATGTGTGTTATGCAGCAATAATTCTGAAACAACCCAACACTTATTCATGGAATGCATCTTTGCTAAAGAGGTTTGGGGACTCATCCTACAGGACCTCCAAATATCACTTCAGCCTCAGAATTCTGTTGTGGAGCTCTTTGCCTCTTGGAGTCTCATCTATCCCCAACTAGTCCCCTTAAAATCCTTTTGGCACAAAATCTGGATAGAGATTCCCAAGTATGTATGTTGGCAGCTTTGGTTGGCACGCAATCAAATAATTTTCAAAGAGCTCTGGCACTCCCCGATGCAAGTAGCTGCAAAAGCTAAATCCTTCCTCCTGGAAGCGGCCCAACAACAGTATTTTAAGAGGATCCTTCGTTATTGCCCGAGGAAAAGAGGTGGCTAGGCCCTCTTGTGCCTTATCCAGGTAAGCTTCCACTCTCCCCTCAATCTGTCACACCGGATTGGCGCATAAGAGATGATAATGACACTTTCCAGTCTTGGTGGCGGTCTCAAAATTTATCCATAATTTTCTTTGAAGGGGCGTCTAAAGGAAATCCCGGTGTCGCTGGTGCTGGGGGGGTCATCTACTCCCTAGAGGGGTCTACAAAAGACTGTTTCTGCTGGGGTTTAGGTCAGAAAACCAACAATCAAACCGAGATGCTAGGGCTCATTAAAGCTTGCCACATTGCCAGAGAAAAAGGAATCAAAGACCTTCAAGTATTCGGAGACTCAGTGATAATAATAAAAAACTTAAACAAGGAGACACGGTTCAACAACGCTAGCCTAAACAAAACCTTGGACAGATTGAAGAGAGTTCTTCAAGACTTCAACTCGTGCAAGTTTTATCACATTCTTAGAAAGTCAAACATTGAAGCTGATCAGATGGCGAACAAAGGCAGCACACTCATGAAAGGACTGCTAATTGTAAACAATGAAAGATTTGTTCAAACTCCCTGAGAATGCTGAAAAACAAAAGCAGCAGCAGTTAGTAAACTGTATTGTATTAGGGGTCGCTTCGGCTAAGACCCATTTTCAATTCAGATAAATAAATCCCATACCCGTTATAGTTAAAAAAAAAAAGAATTGCCCAGATCACCAAGATGTGTACAACTCCATCATGGCATTGAATTATCTTAGCCATGGATAATGCTCTCCCTCGTTTGATGCATATCTTCACTTTGCATAACTCCAATATCAATATTATTGTGTTGGTCTACGTCGATAACTTTTATGTTGAATAGATATTGAGCAATGGGAAATACAACAACATTGAACACAGGAGCGTGGTGCACAAAGACTGCTCAAGGATGTCATAGGTCGTGTTTTGCGCTCTGTCGCATGATATGATGATCTCACCCAGGAGAGAATTGATAGATGGCCATCGTCCTACATTATACTAGCAGGTTTCTTTTGGGGATTATCTTACTAAACTTTTCAAGAAAGGATTGGATGGAAAGGGCCATGTTCATGAATCCAAATAACAAAATTCATTGCTTGCTTGATTGTCACATGGAACAATATTGAATTATAAATTATGATGTATTTCTCAGGTTGTTCTTCTATTCATGATGATTTATACATGTCCAAAAAGCATGTCAATTAACTAAACATAATCTTTATCATGAGGAACTGTTTATTTACCTAGTCTCCTCCAATATTGCTTAGACTCCATGTCTGATTCTGGATCTTCAAACAACTACATCAGAACTGGAAACGCTGAGGGAATTCACAGTCAGAATTTCTCACTGATTAATTAGGAAGTTATACCCATATGCTCCCACAAAACATCTCAAAACATGGCAGGGACTAGCTGCTATGTAGCTATCTCTCTTGTTGTATAAGTTCTTACCATTTCAAGATGAATGATACTTTGGTTTCAAATGAAAGAAGTCAGGGCATGAACTTGAAATTCAGTGTTACCTTTTTATAAAAACTTATGATTTTTTATTTATATTAAATATATATATTTTAGATTTTATTTACATAAAATATATGTGAGACATAATTGAATTCTTTATAATAAATTGTGATTTAATTATATAGAGTTTACAAGTTGTTATCAAATCTAACTTTATCCCAATATAAAAGGAGAGGTTGAGAAAATATGGCAACTACACACCAAATTAGGAGACTTAATTGGAGAGAATTTCTCTCACAACCAACTAGCTAACAACCTCCTAAATAATAGAGAATAATCTCTACATTATAATAAACAATACATTATCAAACCATATTATGAAGAATTTCACATTAACAATAAGACAAGAAGGAGTTAATTACTCCAAATTTATTTAATTTTTTTTATTTATATTTATATTTCAATACATTATCAAACTATATTATAAAGAATCTCACATTAATAATAAAACAAGGAGTTAATTACTTCAAATTTATTTAATTTTTTTATTTATATTTATATTTTTAAATCTTTAATTATATTAATTAGAAAAAATTTGATACCTAAAATATTTAAAAAAAAAAAACATAAAATAATAAAAATGTATACTACATTTGTGTCATTTAATAAAAGTAAATTTATATTTTCTCAATCATTAATAATACTTTTTATGTAAATTAAATTGATATATAATTAGAATTACAAGGTGTACATTAATAATACTTTTTATGTAAATTAAATTGATATATAATTAGAATTACAAGGTGTGAATTAAAATAATAATGAAATATTTAGATCATTTTACATGCATAATCTTACCATTTCGAAATGAATGATACTTTGGTTCAAAATGAAAGAAGTCAGGGCATGAACTTGAAATTTAGTGTTACCTTTTTATAAAAAAGTATGATTTTTTATTTATATTATTTTTTTTTAGATTTTATTTAGATAAAAGATGAGATATTATTATACACATTAAATTTTATTGAATAATTGAATTTTTTATAATAAATTGTAACTTCATTATATAGAGTTTATAAGTTATTATCAAATCTAACTTTATTTCAATATAGAAGAAGAGGTTGAAAAAATATAACAACCGCACATGAAAGTAGAAAACTTAATTGAAGAGAATTTCTCTCATAACTAACTAACCAACAACCTCCTAATTAATAGAGAATAATCTCTACATTATAATAAACAATACATTATCAAACCACATAATAAAGAACCTCACATTAACAATAAGAAGTTAATTACTCCACATTTATTTAAATTTTTTATTTATATTTATTTTTCAATATTTAATTATATTAATCGGAGAAAATTCAATACCTAAAATATATATTTAAAAAAAAAAAAACATAAAACAATAAGAATGTATACTACATTATACTATATTTTAATGTGTTATTTAATAAAGGTAAATTTATATTTTCTCATTTATTAATAATACTTTTTATGTAAGTTAAATTGATATAAAATTATAATTACAAAAGTTAAATTGATATAGAATTATAATTACAAGGTGTGAATTAAAATAATAATGAAATATTTAAGTCATTCTACATGCATAATAAAGGATATAATGTTAATTTAACATTTTAATTTATATAATATTTTATTTATTATAATAATAATAATAATATAATTTTAAGGTTACGACTAAGCCACATCAAATTGGTGTATAAGGTCTTTTTCGTGTAATGATTTGACTACTAAAGTCTATTGAGATATGCATTATATATTATAATTATGTGGATATGATGATTTTGGATCTCATCAACAATATTATTAAGTCTTACATGAATGACTTTATAGGGCAATCCCTTTTACTTTGTGATAATATTTGTGACCTTCAAATGATTTTTTATTGGCTTCTAAATCAAGCTCAATCTTGAGAAGTGTCTCTACATGGTCAAGACTCAAGAATAATAAGCTTTTATTCTTTAATATATATTATTGAGGTATTGAGATGGACCCAAAAAGGTTTCACACCATTTAGAATATACACCCCCCCCCAACCAGATTATGAAAAAATGTTACTTCCCTAGACAATTGGGGGTTATTCATCTTTTCCTTGCCAATTATGTTCATTGATTCCTTGTATGAACAATCTCTTGAAGAAAGTTTTTCCATCACTTATACCAAATATATTTAGAATTGTTTTGAGGACCTAAAGGGCTTGCTCCTCTCTCCTCCCATCCTCATACCTAATTTTTAAGGCTACCCATTGATTATGTAAGGTACCAGATATATTATAATAGCAGAAAACATAAATACTGCAGAGAATAATAGTGGAACAACACAATATATGAAACCATAGCATCAAAATAATACCTTTATTGATAGGAAATAATGTTCACTTGCCTCTTCGAGGAGGCAACCTCCAGCAGAGAAATGCTCTATTACAATAATTCTCAAGACAAAACTCCTCTTGTCTCCTACTCCTATTTATACTAATTCTATGTTCTAAAGATCATTCTAGAGGAAGATCCTTCTAGAAGTAGAAGATTCTATTAGGTCTTCTTACATTGACTTATTCCAATTTATTAAATAGGCCTTATTAACTAATGTCATTCTTTATTACATGGAAATATATTATTCTATCTTACGTGAGGGGTTAGGGAGGTTAGGTCCCTAACATGCCCTCCCCCTTGAAAAACAACATTGTCCTAAAGGCTTGAGATGAGGAAAATGTTGTAGAATGGTAGTCAACTCCCAAGTGGCATCTTCTGGAGTTGTATCTTTCTACTACACTAACACTTCCTTGATGGTGCATTGACAGAGACGATGCTCGCATTGGTCTAAGACTGCTTGTGGTTGGAACCAAATGGAACCTTCTTCATCCAACTCAGGGAGATGGGTTTGAGTTTGGCACTTAGTACCATTCACCTTCTTTAAGCATGAGACACGAAAAACAAGATGGAGCTTAGAATGACTGGGAAAAGCTAACTGGTAAGCCACCTTCCCCACTCGCTTGAGAATTGTATAAGGACCATAAAATTTGGGAGCAAGTTTTTGACAATGGTCTGTTCTTAGTGAAGTCTGCTTATAGGGTTGCAGATGAAGAAACACCTAGTCCCCTTCAACAAATTGTCATTCAGAATGAACTTGATCTACTTGTTTCTTCATGTGATTCTGAGCCACGACCAAATTTGTTTTGAGGGCGTGGAGAATGGCCTCATGAACTGCAATATTGTTTTCAACCTCCTGAACCTTTGATACATCTGGCATGTAGGAGAGAATCGATGGTGTCATTTTTCCATATACTGCTTCAAAATGAGTCATGTGAGTAAATGTATGGTAAGATGTGTTGTACCACCATTCAATGATGGGTAATCACTGAGCCCACTGATTTTGTCGTTCAGATGAAAAACACCTCAAATAGGTTTCCAAACACTTGTTGACAAATTCAGTTTGGCCATCATTTTGGGGATGATAGGTGGTGATGAGATACAATTGGGTTCCCTGATTCAGAACAATTCTTGACAAAAATTGTAGGTAAAAGTGGGATCTCGGTCAGAGACAATAGAATGAGGCATGCCATGAAGCTTGAAGATATTATCCATGAAAATTTGATCCACTGTGGATGTTGTTAATGGATTTTGGAGAGCACATAAATGAGAATATTTGGAAATCCAATCAACTGCCACCATGATGAATGATTTATTTCCCGATTTAGGTAAGCCAACAATGAATTCCATAGAAATATTATGTCAAATAGCCAACGGAATCGGGAGCAGTTTTAGTGTGCGCAGGGTCTTTATTTTTTCTCCCTTATTCCGTTGGTAGACATCACATCTATCCACAAAGATGTGAATTTTCTATTTCATACCATCCCCCCCCCAAAAAAAAAAACGTTTGACCCTTTCATAGGTTTTGGTGAACCTGGAATTCCTAACTATGGGGGAAGCATGAAGCTCTGAAAGCACCGTAGATTTAATTTGCGACTGTTTTCTTATATACATACGACCTTTGTAGTGAAGCTCATTATTGTGCCAAGAGTACCCTAGAGAAACTGGAGAATTTTCTTGCAATTGTTGGATAAGGCCAAACAATTTAGGGTCTTCTAGTCATTCCCAGTGAACAACTTGGAGCTAATCTAGTACAATGAAGGAGAGAGAAAAAGGGACCCTTCATCTTCATACTTCTGGGAAAGAGCATTATCAACCACATTTTCTTTTCCCTTCTTGTAAATTATCTCATAATCATATCCAAATAGCTTGGTCACCCATTTTTGTTGCTCTGGGGAGGAAATTCGTTGTTCCGGAAAATGCTTGAGGATATGATGATCTGTTTTAATTTGGAAGCATTGGCCCAATAGATAAGCACGTCAGAGATCCACGGCATGCAGAATAGCCAACATTTCCTTTTCATAGATTGATTGGCCCAAATGGAGCTCTGAAAGGTTTTTTTTGGTGAAGTCCACTGACCATCCTTCTTGCATGAGAATTGTGCCAGTTCCTTTCCCAAAAGCATCACATTCCAAGACACAGGTATTTTTAAAGTCGAGAAGGGATAGGATAGGAGTTGTGCACATAGCCTCTTTCAAAGCATAGAAGGATTGATCATCTCCAGGAGTCCAATTGAAATCATTCGCTTTAAGGAGAGAATGAGAGGTGCTAAAAAATTTCCATAATTCTTAACAAATTTGCGAAAATAGCTCATTAAACCAAGAAAACCACACAATATCTTGAGATTTTTGGGGCGAGGCCAATCTTGCATAGCTTCAATTTTCTTAGGATCCACCCTTACACCATCCTTGTCGCCAATATGACCCAAACACTCCACTTCTAAGGTGCCAAAGGCACATTTAGATTGTTTGAGGAAAATTGATGTTGAGAAAGGAGATGGAGAACTTGATCCACATGGGAAAGATGGGTTTTCCATGTTTTACTATAGATGAGAATATCATCAAAGAAAAATAAGACAAAATGACCGAGAAAAGGACAGAATGCATGGTTCATTAGACTTTGAAAATTGGAGGGGGCATTACACAGGCCAAAGGGCATGACCAAGAACTCATAGTGGCCCGCATGAGTTTGAAATGTCATCTTGGGAATGCCATCCTCTTTCATATGTATCTGGTGGTAACCAAAATGAAGATCATGTTTATTAAAGTATTGAGCACCACTCAATTCTTTCAATAGATCATCAATGACATGAATGGGAAACTTGTCTTTGATGGTGAGTTTGTTGAGAGAAGGAAAGTAGGGACACATGTGCCACGTGCCTTCTTTCTTGAGGACCATGACCACAATAGGGGCTGGTACTTTGGAGGATGACACGTGCATCGAGCAATTCTTGAACAATTTGCTCAATTTCATTATTTTGGGAAAAGGGATGACTATACGGGTGGACATTGGGAGGAACACTACCCAGAACTAGAGGAATGGAATGATCATGAACATCATGGGAAGGGGGAAGGCCATGGGGAATGGAAAAAATAGTTTGGTGTTTGGAGAGTATAGATTGGATGTCAGGATGCATAGATGCTGTCTCAATTTCTTGAATGGCATGAAGTTGGGCAATAGTGCTTGAATGACATTTTTTTAGGATATTTTCCATTTGATGGGAGTTGATGATCTCATGGGAGCCTGTTTTGATGCATTGGAAATTATATTGTTGGTCATCCTATTGAAATTGAATGGTCAATTCCTTACAATTCATGAGGATGGTATCGAAAGTGCATAACCATTCTGCACCTAACACAATGTCACAACCACCCATGTTGATAGTGAACATATGATATTCCAGGTTGTACTGGACAATTTGGCGACACACATTTTCACAACGCCCCCCAAATTTCATGGAACCTCCACTGGAAATCATGATTTTAAAATTGTTGAATGCATGGATATAGAAACGGGTTTCTTGAGAAATGCAGTGATGAATGAAATTATGAGTGCTACCACTGTCAATTAGGATCACAAACTTCTGATTTTTAAAGTAGCTAATAATTATCTTGAGGGTTTGGGGAGCAGAGAAGCCAGTGAGTGAATTCAATTAGATGATTGGTTCAACTTCTGGTGGATCATATGGTGGAGTGATAGGATTTGGCTCAAGTAGCTCTATTGCAGGAGAAGCCTCGACCACTTCATCAACCACATCCTCAGAGATGGCCATGAACAACTTTTGTTCCTTACACTTGTGCCCCATAAATTATTTTTCATCACATTTATAACAAATACCCTTGAGTTGGTGTTCAACCATTTCTTCCCAGGTTAATTTTTGGATCTTGAGAGGGGTGGGATGAGGCACAGGAGTGGGAGGGTGAGGGCATGGGGGGGAAGAAGGTTTGCAGTGTTGTGAAAAAAAAACTTGTTGGGCTTCCTTGACACGTTGAGTAGCTTCCAACCAAGTTTGGGAGTGAGTCACGAGGACTTGGTCTTGAATTTAATCCTTGAAGCCACTAATAAAGCATTCTCGAAAAAATGTATCAGACACGCCCTTTGTTCTAAAAGATAATTGCTCAAATGAAACGATAAACTCTTTCACGATAGTGGATTGTTTTAATTTGGTCAGACATCCCAGGGAGTGTGTATCAGTGTCAAAGCGATCATAAAGTTCAGCCACAAACTGTGTCTGAGCCACATATCCTTGGCATGATTTTCGACACCATTGCCACCATTTCCAACATTCAGGATCCAAATAGACGACATCGTAACGAATTTTGGCCAAGTCATTAGTGATTCCATGCAAGGAGAAGTAGTGTTCCATTTGAGTGACCCAACCAGTAGGATCTAAGCCATCAAATTTGTTCACCTCCACTTGTGGAAGATGTAGATCACGATGAACAGGGTTGGATTGAAATTGTTGGGAATTGGAGGAATTTGTACCTTCAAGGTTGGAAGGTCGGTTAGATGAGGAATGGGTAGTTTTTCCAAGACGTTGGAAGAAAATGAGTCAATATGAGACTCAAGGTGGGATGCAACCCGGCTAGAAAGGTGGGAATTGATGTCCTTATTCGGTTCCTCTTTCATGTAGTCCATTTTGGATTCAATGTGGGTAGTGATGCAGGTTTCAAGGTCTTGGTTGCGAGTGGTGGCCATGGTGAGGGGAAAACACAGGAAGAGATGGGAAAGAAAGGTGGTTGAAAGGGGTGGGTGGGTCCATGGAAAAACAAGGCTAAACAATTATAGGTATCATTGTGATCATGACAAAAATAGGACTCCAATGGAATACGTCCCAAGTAGAGGTGTCGAGAAGGGGGTCGGGACCACAAGAAAAAAAAGGTTGAAAAATGATAGGTATCACTGCGATCAGGATGAAAAGAGGAGTTTAATGGGATAGGTATCAAATAAGGGTGCATGAAGGCCCCAGAATGTTCCCAAATTCTTAACGGGAAAAATGATGTAGTAATTTTGCAACAAGAATGCAAGAGGCACGATTGCACGACAAAAACTTGTTTGTTCTATTTTTTTCCCAAGGTTTAGGGTTTTTGTCAAGGTTCCTATAGACAAGGGTTTTCTTTGTGCTATATCTCTCTGATATACGTGCAAGGTTGAACAATAGTCCTCGACCCAATATCTCAGGGCACCAACTAAGGAGGCTAGACCGTACCCTTATCCATACTACCCGATTACCCAGGTACTAGAGAGTATCTTCTCGAGTGTTATTCTCGGTGGCACTATAACAGTTAGGTGGTCGATTGTTTTTATCTATAGAGGGATTCAGGAGATCTAGGACAATCTGTATACAAGTGTTGTTTGATTCTCTACCACTCGAAGGGGTACTGACAAGGGTTACAAGGGTGGCCAACAATGTGTGCTTAAGTGCCACTTGTAGTTCCTATGTGTATGCTTCCTCGACCACAAATTTATGTGTTGAATGACAGATCTTTGTAGTTTTAAGACGCCATAACACGTCTCTACCCTAAAAAAAAATAACCCACAATTCTTTCCAAGGAAAGTACTCTTATACCACTTGTAAGGTACCATATATATTATAATAGTAGAAAACAAAAACACTGCAGAGAATAACAATGAAAAAACACAATATATGAAACCACAACACCAAAATAATACCTTTATTTATAGAAAATAATGTTCACTTGCCTCTTCAAGGGGGAAAACTCCAGCAAAGCAACGCTCTGTTACAATAATTCTCAAGACAAAACTTCTCATGCATCATGTTGGGTCGCCAAAGTATCATCTTTTTACCAACCTTTCACTTCACTTTCACTTCACTTTTAAACCATATTTCGTTTTCCCATACCCTTACATTAAACCATTTTCATGATTACATGGGTTTTAGACATATTATTTTCCAATGCATCTATTTTAGTGTTGTTGAGTGAATTTATGATTAAGTATTGGGAAAATGACATGTTTACACTTATATGTGAAAGTGGGATGAGTTTCATGATGTTTACAGGTGTATTTGAAGACTCTAACAAAGTCAAACTTGACCATCAAGCCTCGAATTCGAATCCTCTTCAACCCCTTGAAGATTTGATGAAGATTTGGAGATTTACTCAAGTATCTTGGATAGAGATTAATCATGAAAGAGAGATTTGTGAGAGGATTTGTAGAGATGTCACTTGATAGGTGTGAGCACATGGTTGTAACCAAATGAAACATTTGTGGATCTAGGAGAGATTTGTGGATCTAAGTTATCTTAAATTTTTTTATAAATAGGAGTGCCTTCTCCATTTCAAAAGGAGTACTCCTGGAGCATTGTGTCCAACTTATGATGGAATAAGAATCAAGCTTTCTTTACACATCAGTTTACATTCTCTAGTTTAGATTTAGAATGCTTTAGTTTATGTGTTACTTTGTTCTTGGGAGAATTGAGCTCACTCCAAATAGATCATACTAGCATTTTCTTCTTGTTCTAATGCTTTGAATATGTTTATATGTTTTATTGTTTATATTAGAATTATTTGATGATCTTGATTGTTGATAGGTTATTTGAAACATTATGAGAAGACCTCCTATAAGAGAGCTAGTGTTTTCATTCCTACAACAACAAATCCTTTTTAAGTGTATTTATTTTCAATGCATGAGTTTTTACTTGATGATCTTGATTGTTGATAGGTTTTGTGAAACATCACGAGTGGACCTCCTGTAAGGGGGCTAGTGTTTTCTTGCCTACAACAACTAATTCTTATTTAGTGGAATGAAAAAGTTAGGATTTAATTTAATTTTCTTAGATTAGATTTAGATGCCTACTCCTACATATATTTTTTTGGCATCATCACAAGCTTACGAGCATTCCTGGTTGATAATTAAATGAAATCAATTTAAGCAATTGAATTGCCCTACATTTTTGGCACCGTTGTCGGGAATGGTGCTAAGGGATTAGGCATTAGGAATTTAATTCAGTATGTTTTCTTTATTTTTATTGATGCAAATAAAGGGATCTAACTCATGATGAAAGGACAACTTGGTGACAACAGGATCTCGGTAAGCATGAGACAATTCTACATGATTATTTTTAGTTTTTTATTTATGTTTGTTTTCATAAAAAAATCATTCATTTCCCCATAATTTTCATTTGGTGGTGCAGTAAGAGCCACCTCGTTTACTAATCATTGGTAGGAAGATCTACAGGAAAAAGGGACATGCATCAAGGAGGAAAACAAGGGGAGTTTCGGGAGCTAAGAAATTGAGGTCTACATAAGAGGCAAATTTTTCTTAACATTCTTTTCAAGTTGCAGATTTCAAATATTTAAAGCGTCATCGAGTTCCTGAGTATGCTCTCTTCCCATGCCTTGTTAGGATCTGGAAGATCAGAAAAGAGAATTTGGAAGTTAGTCCTAAATGCCTATTTGATTTGGCAATTTCCAAGGTTTTGCAACAAATTTTCATTAATAAATAACTCAATTTTCCCTATTTAAAAGAAAAAAAAATCGAAAAAATAAACTAGGGTGTTTTTGAAACTTATGAACATTTGCATAATAGGATTTTTCTTCATCACTATAGAAAAATGAAAAAATAAAAAATTGTATATAAAATAAAAAAATAAAAACCATGTTCAAAAATAGATTAATCAATAATTAAAAAATATATATATGATAAAAAAACTAAAAAATTATTATTATTATTATTATTATTATT
>JASDQU010242308.1:119914-135881 GCA_032191745.1 Picea mariana
CTTCCGTTTACAACTATTTCTGTCATTTCTTCTCTTATTGAGATTTCCCTTCTGTGGGCTTGTCCTTCTAGGCATGGTCTGCCTGTAGAGGTGAACCTTCCCGTCCTTTTTCCCGGTCATGCTACGTATGCTCATGATTACTCCACTGTTATCTTTGTACAGGCCCTTGCCCCTACTTCCTTAATATCCTACTGAGCATCTCCCCGTACTTTTTCTTTGGCGTGGTGGGTCGATAATGGTTCGTGTCAATCCATCTTGCCTTACGTCATTTGTTGCCTATTGTTTGTCATCGATACTTTCCCATGGTCTTTCCCCGTAAATCTTACTGTTGACACGACCTTGTTGTCGTACCCTCACCTGTTGTATAATCTGATCCTGCATTGTGATTGGTGGTCGAGTGTTGGCCAGTCATTTCCTGCCTGGGTCTTTTAAGCCATCCCCTGGGCCTTTTGTTGTCCTCCTCGATGTGACCTTCCTTTCTTAAGTTGTTGTCACAATAGTTTGTCACTAGTTGGAGGCATTCCATTCTGAATTGTCCTTTCGGGATGTTGTGCTAGGTATTATCTAGTTCCGGTCCTTCCTTGCTAACCCCCTCATTAGCAATTCTGTTCGCTAGGCCATTTGCTAACATGCGCACCCAATGCAACTCCACTGTGTTAATCGTTTGCAGATGCTCCTGGATTTTTTGTAGGGAGTGTGCCAAATGCCAGTGTCTCTGTACTTTTCCCACTCTGATGCCTTTTTGGAGTTTCTTCACCGTGTTGATGACCAAGGTGGAGTCACCTTCCACGATAGTGTTGGTCATCCTTTTGTGGCTTAGAATTTCGAGACCGAGCTCTAGGGCTCCAAATTCCGCTGCATTGTTGGTTGAGTTTCCCATACTCCCAGCATACAGTCGGATTATGTTTCCACCACTATCTCTGATCACCCCTCCCATCCCTATTATTCCTGGGTTTCCTTTTGTCGCCCCATCAAAATTTAACTTGAGGAACCTTGCTGGAGGTGGTGTCCAATTGCGCTCTCCTAATTGGAGTTGTTGTGGTTGTCCTACTCGTGTGTTGTAGCACCCATCTTTTAGGTGGAAGACTTCCAGGATGCGGGAGTCCTGGCCTATGGGTTGTGCTTTTCTAGTCTGGCAGTTGCGGCTCTACACCGTTTCTCGTATTTGAGAGATTATTGCTTCCTTGAGTTTCCCTTCCGAAAGGCTTTCGTTCCTGAAGATGCGTCGGTTCCTTTTTTCCATATTTCCCATATGATCATCCCTAGCATGAGATTCCAGCAGAGGTTCACCATTTCATTTTTTCTATAACTCTCATTCCAGTTATTGATGGTTGCGTTGATGTTACCTCCGGTCCTATTGGACTGGCGAAAGATGCTTGCTGCCGAATCCCAGATCTCTGTTGTATAATTACATTCATCGAGGAGGTGATTCATTGTTTCTTCCTTTTCTTGATAGAGGTGGCATCGTGATGGGCTTATGAAACCCCTTTTCCTGAGGTTTTCCCAGGTTAGAATTCGGTTGTGAAGTACTAACCACTTGAATATTTTCATTTTTGGCCATTGGGGGCTATCCCATATCTTTCCCCACTGTTGCACCATATCTTCTTGGTCCTAGGCTGTGATGTAATTCCGAGCTTCTTTTAAGTTGAATTATCCACCATTTTTCCTGCCCCATCTTAGTTGGTTCTCTTCTTCTGAGACTACAATTTTCCTTTTCCCCAATTCTCCCTCCACCTCTTTCGTTATTGTTGCGATCCGATCTCTATTTTGTGGATTGAGTTTGTCCCAAATCCTCCATCTGTCGCGGTCCTTTTCTTATTTCCAGTAGTCATGGACTTTGATTTTTCCTTGCGCTGTCATCTCCTGTTTGAGTTCCTCCCTATCCGTATTTTCCATTATGGGTTCTTGTTGCCACGCGTCCTCCCAGAATCTGGTTGTTTTACCATTCCTCACTTCCCAGAAGTTGTGTTTCTAGATCTAGGTTTTGTTGCCCCAGGCTATATTCCAGATGGTTGATCCCTCCCTAGTTCCCATAAAGCAAATTCGATCCCGGTCGTTGATGTCTGGGGCATACTTGGCCTTCCAGAGGGTTGCCCACAGTGTTGCCTTTTATTTGAACCATTTCTACTAGAGTTTCACCCCGTAGGCTTCGTTGGTTACCTGTGGGTCTTGTAACCCCAGGCCTCCTTTGCATTTGGGTTTGCAAACCTTTTCCCAGGCCACAAGGGCCCATTTTTTCTTACTTTTCGCTCCTTGCCATAGGAAGTCCCTTTGGATGGATCTTATTTTTGAAGTATTCCTTTGGGAGCGGGGAACATTGACATCATATAGGTCGAAATTACTTGCATAACCACTTTGGTCAGAATAAGTCTCCCCGCTAGATTGAGGGATCTGTAAGTCCAATTTTTCACCCTCTCCTATATTTTGTTGATCACTCCTTCCCATGTTTCCATTTTGCATGCTCTGTCCATCAGGGGGATTCCCAAGTATTTCATTGGGAGTGTTTTGCGTTCAAACCCCAAAATATTTGCCAGGTTTCTTTGAATTGCAAAGTTGGTATTGAAGAAGTTGATCATGGATTTAGAGTGATTGATCTTCGCACCCGAGGCTTCCCCAAACTCTTCTAAGATTATTTTATAGGATTTTTCTTCCTTGACCGTGGGTGTGCCATGGAGTAAGGTGTCATCAATGAAATGTTGGTGCATGGAGGTAGGGCATTTTTCGAAGGGTTTGATGCATGTTATTTCTCCTGTTGTAGTTGCGCTTTTTATGCTTCTACTGAGTCTTTCCGTCATCAAAATGAACAGGAAGGGAGATATCGGGTATCCTTGTCTGATGCCTCTTGAAGGCTATAAGGGTTTGGTTGGGGCTCCATTGATTAGAAGCGAGTAACTTGTCGTTGAGACTAGGCTGACAATCCAGTTGATCTAGTGTTGCGCAAAGCCAAAATCTTCCAGATTCTTGACCATATAGTGCCAGCTAATTTTGTCATAAGCCTTTGCTAGGTCAAGTTGAATTATCATCCCCCCTCTCCTCTGGAGTTTTAGTGTGTGTATCAGGTCATGAACATGGATGATGTTGTCCACAATTTGTCTCCCTTCTACAAAACCCGCATGTTCCTGTGAAATCAGTGTGGGAAGGAGAGGTTTCAGTCTATTGGCTATGATTTTGGATATTATCTTGTAGACCACATTGCATAAATTTATGGTTCTGTAGTGGTCAAGGGTCCTTGCTTCATTTTCTTTGGTGATTAAAGTAATCATTGTGGCATTTAGCGCTTTCAGAATGGAGGCTGAGCATCAGGAGTCTTCCACCACCCCATAAACATGATGTTTGACTACTTCCCAGTAGGATTTGAATAATTCCACTGTGAATCCATCTGGGTCTGGGGCCTTTCCATTGGGCATCTCCTGGACCACTTGGTCAATTTCCTCCTTAGCGATGGGTTTGTTTAGGTTGATATTTTGTTCCTTTTTAACTAACCTGGGGATGTGTTGAGTTATCCTTTGTATGGCCTCCATTCAGTATCGGTTGGTTTCCTGGCCTATCCCCTGGAAGTGGTTTACCAATATGTTTTCAATCCCCTTGTGGGACTCTCTCTCTCTATCCCATCCTGATCTCGAATTTTCAGGATTTTGTTGTGGGTTCTTCTGGCAATGGTTGTTCTATGAAAAAACTTTGTGTTCTGCTCTCCTTCCTTTAGCCACCTAATTTTGTACTTTTGGTGCCATAGAGTCTCTTCTTGCTGGCATCGTTTTTCCCATTCCTGGGTCATTTGGGTCTCTTCATTTTTCCTATCCTCTGTATAGCTCGCGTCTATGCAAATTTCCTGAAGTTTCCTCATTTTGTCTTCAATATTTTATTTTTATTGGTTTATGTTTCCAAAGGTTTCCTTGTTCCACTCCTTGAGTTTATGTTTGATGTACCTGAGCTTCTTATAAATATTGAACATCCTTGTCCCTTGCTCCGGTTGTTGCGCCCGCCACCATTGGCTGATGTTTTCCTTGAAGGTAGGATATTCGATCCAAACTTTCTCAAATTTGAAAGGTCTATTCCTCGGTGTGGTTAGGAAATTTGCTTCCAATTGGACTGGCTAGTGGTCTGAACCCCCACCCCCCCCGGGGGAAAGATGCTAAAGTCTAAAGTTAAACTTTGTAGAATGATGCACTCCGACACCAAGAATTTGTCTAGCCTCGTTGCTATTAGATGTTTCTTTATCCGTTTGTTGTTCCAAGTGAACTAGCCATTACTGGTTTTGATGTCCACCATCTCCATTGTGTCTATGAAGGTTGAAAAGTATTCTGCATCTCTATCCAGTCTCTTGGTGCCTCCTTTTTTTTCCGCAAGTGTCGTGATAATGTTGAAGTACCCTGCTAGGATCCAGTGGACGTTGCTAGAATGGGCTTTTAGGTTTTCTAGGTCTAGGAACATTCTTCTCTTTTCATCCAACATCTAAGGACCATACACATTAGTGCATAGAATCACCTCTGTGTTACCTATGATTTGCATGTTAACCGAAAGTGTGTGTCTGGTGGCTTCAACTGCTAGTAGATTCATCATTTGTGGATTCCACAAAGTGAGAATACCACATGTCGTATGTTGTCCTTTGACAACCAATATCTTGTACTTGCTCCATTGTCTTTTGCTGATTGTTTCCATTCTGTCTATAATACATTTTGTCTCTTGGATGAAACAGAGGTCTGGTTGTTCCTTCCTCAGTCTGTTCTTAAGGATTCTTTATTTTCATGGGTTGTTTAGGCCTCTAATATTCCATGTTATAATATTCATTTAAACATGTGTGGGGGAGTTGGGAAAGAGATTTTTGATCTTACCTTAGTTTATCAGTAGAGCTCATAGTTCCTGTAGGGCTACGTTGTTTGATTTCCTACCTTTCTTCCTTTTTTTCTGCTTGGGTGAGATCTGGAGTTGTCCCTCGCCTATTTTGATTCCAAGTTGTCCTATCTCTCCGTGCGTGCACTTGAGCCCTCTGGATTTTTCTTCCTCTCTTATGAGGAATAGGTATTGGATACGATCTATTTGCTCCACTGGAACATTGTCTACGCCCTACCTTTTCCATTGCTCCAGTATATTTGGGAGATTTATTCCTTCCATTTCCACAATATCTCTGAGATCGGGGTCTTCCATACCCACCTCACTTGGAGTCATTTCCGCATCTCCGTCTGCCTCTTGCATGGGGGTATTGGCATCTCTGGTTTCTCCATCCATAGGGGTTGCGTTGCCCCCCTATTCCATCTTATTGCTTAGGTTGTTTATGTTCTCCTTTGTGGCTTGTTCCTTAGCTTCTTTGGCTTTTGCCTTTTCCTTTCCTCCTTTTTCCCCTTTCTTGGTTTTGTCCTTCCCTTTCGTTCGATTCCTAGATTCCAGATTGCTTCCCGTTGGGGGTTTATTTGGTTTCTTGTTTGCCCTCTTCCTGTGGTTTGACTTGATAAACCCATTATCATCCTCCTGTATTTGGTATTTTCCTCTTCTTGTTTTTTATTGAGAGGCCATTCTCTGAATAGGTGTCCATGTTCATGGTGTCTTCTGCATCTGAAAGGGATCTTCTCGTAGTCTATTCTTTGTATCGATTCCTCATCCATGAATTCTAGGCTTATGGCTTCTGGGAGTGCCCCTAAAACATCCATCTCTATGCAGATCCTTGCATAGGAGGTATATCTCCCTTTTAGGGTTTCTTTCGATGTATTCACATATTTACTAAGTTTGTTCCCAATTGCTTCGAAGGTGGATGGTAGCCAATAGTCTAGCAGCAGAGAGTAAAGCCTCATCCATACGAGTACATTCTTGAAGGTTTCTTTCTCTAGGGGGAATATTTCCTTCCATGGCCACATGTACAGTCCTGCTGAGGCGTGGAAGTATGCCCCCCCCTCAAAGACTCTATCCATGTCCTCCAAGTTCATGAATACTGTTGTGAAGAAGCCTTTCGACCCCAGGTAGAGTTCCACTTCCCCGCTTGTCTTCCATTGGTATTTTATCCATTTGCGCAGCGTTCTCTCTATGGGCCACAAGCCCATGAACTTGCAAATGAGTGCATGTGTCTTCATATGGTCCTGGTAGAGTTGCATTTGTGGGTCTTCTAGTATCACCTTGGGTATCAGTGTTGTCTTAGGTTTACAAGGGTTGCGCCCTTCTACCCCATTGGGGCTCACTAGTTCTTGCACATCATTCTAGGTTTCTCTGGATTCTTCCCCCATGTGATCCCTTTCTTCGTGGTTGCTTTCCTGGTTATTTTCCGGTCCTGATCCCGATGTGCTTGTCACTAGTTCCTTAAAACCACCACTGCATGGGCCTTTTCCTCTGTCCACTACTACCTCCTTGTATGAGGGGGTTCCATTACTGCCCCCTTTAGTAACCATGTTGAGCTCCGTTTTGTCTGTGATTATCAAACCCTAGCTTGTTGTTTCTCCCCGAATGTTTATAACATTTTATTTATTATTATAATAACAGTAATCTAATTTTAAGGTCACTACAAAGCCAGACACCAAATTGGTGTATGAGACAAATTCTACAGAGGTATACATTATATATTATAATTATGTTGATATGATGCTTTTGGATCTCATCGACAATATTATTGAGTCTTACGTGGATGATGTTATAGGGTGTTGGTTGTTTCTCTCTTACTTCTTCTTAGGTTGACCCAGGTTCAGATCTCAACAGGTTTCCAACAAAACTCTAAAAACCTGTCATCCCTCTTGGTACAACAAAAGGCAATGCTACGCATAGGGTGCACATCGCATTTTTACATGAGATAGCTTCTATGGGTGACTGGAATACTCAGGTGTTTGCAGTATAGGAATGAGTGGGGATTGAGGTTTGTGTTCTTCATTCTTTATGCATTGTCCTTGTTAATTGTTCAAGTACTTCTATGATTTATGCATCTTTAACCCTATGCATGCATGTTGATATAGCTAGTTTAACCATTCATTCATAAGATAATGATCAGGAGAAAGTAAAAATTCATTAACAATCACACAGAACACAAGGTTTAATGTGGTTCACCCCCTCCTGGGGCTACGTCCACAAATATTTGGCTTCTCTTCTCTTTTATTTATTCTGCTATGAAATCTTGCATTGTGCGCATTACATCTTCAGTAATACAATCAAGATTGAGGGTAAGAACCCTCTAGGAGGCTAACTACATCACACCAAGATCCTCATCCTGTGACCCAACCCTCAAATACTACCTTACTCGACTTTTCTACAAGGCTTATTATCATTTCCAACTTACAAAATTCATAATAATCAACTCTCTCTATTATGATATGATATCTCTCTATCTCACACATAAAAAAAAAAACCCTTTTACCTAGACCTCCTAGGACCTTATTTATACTATTTCATAGGCTTATAGCCATTACAATCCTTACCCAAAAACCCTAACCCTATAACGATTAGGCTGGTCTTCCTTCTTTCCATGTTGCTTTTCCTCCCGCACGCTGCTTTTACTTCTTTTTTTGCATGTTGTTTTCTTGCCACATGTTGCGCGCACTCCAAAATTAGGTCTTCCTTTCCAAAGGTCTTTCTCCAAAACAGATCCTTCTCCAAAAATAGGCATGTTCCCAAAATAGAATTCCTTCTCAAAATAGGCTTGTTCCCAACAGGCCCCCAACACTAACATGTGGCTCGTCCTAAGCCACTCAAGTGGTGCATGCTCCCTATATAGCCTTTTTCCAAACTATGGAACTTCTATGAAAGCTCCTTTCCTTTTTCCCTCATCTGCGTAGCTTTGTCTGTTAGTGCCTCAACTGCTTACGATGTTATCTCCTTCTGTAGTAATGTTGCACCCTTTGACTGTGCCTGTGCCATACTCGTCTTCTCTTCCTCGAGCTATGCAATCATCTTTGTTGTTTGTTCCTAGAGGGGTTCCAATTGGGTTTTTCTTTCTTTCTTATTTGTCTGCATTGTATGTAACTCTATCTGCAAAGTCTTCATTTCTTGAGTGATTTTCAATCATTCCGTAATAATCATTGTTTTCTATCATTGTTTAGATCCTATATGGCAACACTGATTTTCTCCTCTTGTCGGTCCCACTATTGGACCTTTTCATCTTCTTCTAAAACGATCCATATCTACGCAGTTCTATCAAACAACTTTGTGACTTCCCTCGCTTCTTTTTTCATCTCCGCTATATGGAGTGCAGATTGTTGTTCTCTCTATTCTCGCACCTCCAGAGGAGTTGTAGGATTAATATTTTCTTTGAGATCCTTGATTTCCTGCCTATATCCCACAATTGTTTGTGAAATAATTTTTATCTTCTCCTCTACGCTCCTCTCTAGTGCTTGCACATTGTCTAGGATGTGATCATATATCGTTGTCAACCCTTGTTCTAGCTTATTCATGCGTTCTTTCTCCTCCTCTTTCTCCGAGGTTAGTTGGTCGCAGGTGATTTATAACATTTCAGTGACTCCCCTACCCACCTCCAAGTCAGTCGCATCTATGTGGGCTCTTGATTTTACTTCTAGCATTATGTTGGCCTAGAGTCTGTATAGTGCCTTGATGGGTATCTATGCCATGACGACTTCAAATTTCCCAACTTCTCTCATGGGTTTCTGCGCAGTCTCATGATCCATTCTAATCATTTGATGAGTGATTGTGAATGTCTCCTTGCCTTTTACTACCAATTGTATTTTCTCCTCTCCGTATTTCTACACAGCAGTTTGTTGTGTCTTTTCTTGTTGCTACCTGTGGTACTTCTTGACTCCGTACTTGTTGTAGAGTTTCATGGACTTCTATGATCTTGGCCATGATCTCTTCTCTTTGTGCCTCTGCAATACATACCACCTCTTCTCCCTTGTCTTGGACCATGTCCACGACTAACTTAGCATCATCCTCTGTCAAGGTGATGACTAGGTCTTCTGTGACATACTTCCTCTTTTTGCGCACCTCTTCCACCTGCATTGGCTTCCTTGTTGTCTATGAGGGTTGTTGTTGTGTTGGTTTTGTCACAAGGGTGAGAAAAAACACAACACTTGCATGCTTAGTTAAGTAAGATAAACAATACAGAAGCTTGTGAGTTGATTAGATAACCAAATACACATGAAACAAGAAATAAAACTAAAAACAACTCAGAAATAAATGTTACAGAAGCTTGAAATAACTAGAACCATGAAAAGAAAAAAATTACCAATATATACCTACCAATGGATCAATATATTGATAGGCTAAACACCGTAGAGAAAGCCAAGGACTTATGAGTCTCCTCTTCCTCCTTGGGAGGGATCTTGAGTTCCCTAATAGAGAGCTCTTCTCTTCATGCAATGGCAATTGATAATGGTGAAGAAATACAATGCCAATTCCCTCAAGAGGTGAGTGGAATGGCCCTTGCTATAGTGCTTGAATGATTCAAAGAGAAAAGAGGATTCTCAAAGAATAATTCTTCCAGCATAAAAATACCTTGGAGTTCTTATTTTTCTAGCACACCCATGGCACATATTTATAGTGTCCATTCATGGAAAGATACAACTCATTCATAGTGTGAACAAAGGGCCTTTTAGAGCACTTTCTAGCCCTTGACCAACCTCCAAGCTAGATTTTTCTCAGATCTGAGTGTCAAATCATGTTGGGGGTCGGACTAGAAGTGGTTGAGAGGCCGACAAGATTCATAAATGCATCATTCATGAGGAGTGCACTGATTTTCTCATAGACACTCGTGCATCTTGTACACAGTGCACGTTGAGGGCTTTGTTAGCCTGCACACTGTGTGCACACTCCCTTTGGTGAATTTGTGCACTTTAATTTTTGAACCAAGTGTATAGTTTTTGTGCCTTTTGATGGATTTTGGTGTTGTAGGTGTATTAATTACTGCTGGCATTGATGTCTTTCTTTAACCATTGTGTGCAATGTTGTGGATGATTTTTCAGTGATAACAAATGCCCCCTGATGTGTGAGGTTAGGAGCATACGTATAGCCGAAATACATCAATATTTATTTTGCTGAGAGTGCCATTGTAAGGAAGAGTGAAGAGAGGAGCTGCAAGAGAAATCCATGGGAGGGAGACGGAAAATTGTGGGACTCAAACCTTTCTCTAGTAAAAAATAAAAAATATGTCTACAAATGAGGCAGGCATGCCCCATGCTCGTTTCATGAAACCAAAATGTGGGATTGTAATTGAAGATGTGTGATTATGTAGATAACTGCAGCGCCCTCAAGGGAAATTGATAGAGGAAGATGACAATTCTGAATGGTGAACGAGCTTTGAAGTGAGTAAAGGACAACTTAATAAGTGTTGATGACTCGTAGGCATTGGTGGCCTAACAAGATTCAGAGGTCTTTGGCTAGTATGAAAATCTGCAATAGTCGCATAGTAAGACCCACCGTAACATGAGAGTTTGATGAATTTGAATGTTATGGGGGTCAACGGAATCAGAAAGCAATGATGACTCTCTATGTTTCATAAGAGACTCCTCCTTGAAAAGGTAATGAGAGTCAAGATATTGCCTCCCTTCTGGAAATTGTGTTGATGTCGACATGAGGGGAGATGCGACACCAAGAAGCTAAGGGCTTCTTGAAATCCAATGAGTAATAGATGATATCAGGTACTGACAAGTAACATGAACAAAGTCAATACGTTGTGGGACTCAAGAATTCCCTTGGTTGGGGTGTTTAGGGATGATTGGAAACAACTGTAAAACTGGATCTAGCGTCAGGGGGGCGACTAGATATGGGGTTAAACTGTGCCAGAGGCTAACAAAGTGGGAAAACTTAGAGATCGTGGGTATATGGATTTGGGATACTTGGGGTTTGTTATTGATGTCGATATGGAAAAAAAAGTGTGGATTCCCCAACCAAGGGTGACATGGGTTTCTTTTCTAGGTAAAATAAGGTCATCGAGGATGATGACTAAAAAACTATGTATACGCTGAAAACAAGGGTTTTTATACAATTACCAAGGAAATAAAGAATAATTTGGGTTGAGTATACAGATACAGAAACGGGTGCCCTGGTGAAAGATGGCTTGCTCTATTTAAAGCACACATTTGTGAAAGAGAACTGGTGGAGGATGGGGGCCCCATGGGTGGGTTTCTGTATTAGGTAAGTGGATGGAGGACAATTTGCAGATGGACAAACTGATGATGGATGAGATGGAAGGCTAATGAAACTGCGTGGGTGCAGTCAATAGAGCCAAGTGTAAGATTATATGACCCGAGAGTCCATTGGGAAGGTTAGCAATATGATGAAAATAATTATGGGGTTCATTCTCGGAAGTGAAAAAATACTATCGAAACTCCCAATCCTAGGGGGTGAAACCAGCATGAGTGTCAAGTTTCCAATGGGAACTATGAATGGGACAACTCATGTGGGGGAGAGTGTTATCGAATGACAGTAACAAAATATGGCAGAGGTAAATATACTATAGAGTCGAATGTAGGGACCCTAAAGGTAAATGTCAGAGGGTGTGACTGGGATATGCAATTGATTTGCAGAGGGGATAATTACATGCTAGTGTCGAACATATACCTGAAGGGGATGTAAATATTTTTGAACAAGTACCTGCACACAAAAAACCAAATACCTGACGTGAACAATATCTGATGATAAATAATATATGACAACTATTTGATTAAAACTGAAAGTGAGCATGCGTACCTGAACGTGGCATGAGAAAAATGCTCCTCCGGGGAAAAGTGCAGATGATAACCCAGGGAATGTGAGTGTGTAGATGGAGGGATTAGGATCTCATGGAAAATTTTCCATTGATTTTTCGTCGACTAAACAAGTACTACATGGGGTTGGAATCTGATACAACCTTGGTAGTTCTAAGAAGAATGTAATTCTGTAGTTTTTGGACTGCGAGGAAAACTTCTAACGCGAGTTTCTCATCATGATTATACTTTAGGGTGGTCCTGAAAGGTTGTTACTAATGTAGTAAATCACATGTTCATGCCCATCATCCCCTAATTGGACGAGGACTCCTGTGAATGAAACAACGGAGGCTGATAAGTAGAGGATGTAATCGCGATCGTAGTCTGGGGGACTAATCAAAAGGGCATTGGATAGGGCGGCTTTTAAATCATGACAAGCTAATTGAGCATGTTCATCCCATCGAAATGGGATATCATGATGCAGTAAGTGGAGAAAACCATGTGCGTGAGTGGCGTAGTCTGGGACAAAGTGACATAAGAAGTTGGCTTTGCTTTGCAAGATCTGCAGTTGGCATAGATTCCTAGGTGGACGAATTTATGTGATAGCTTAAACCTTGAGGGGATCCATAGTGATGCCATGTTGGGAGACAATGAACCCAAGGAGGTGCTCAATAGTGACGCAAAAGACGCACTTGAGGGGCTTCAAGTGGATATTATATGGGCGACATCGTTGGAAAATGATGTGTAAGTCATCTAAATGTTGGGTTCGCTTTTTGGATCGAGCAGTGAGGTCATCCAAATAAGCAAGGATGATGCGAGAAAGATCATGAAAAACATAGGTCATGGCCCATTGAAATGTAGCACCTGAATTTTTTAGTCCAAAAGGCATGACACGATAAGAAAAGGTACCCCAAGGGGTTGTAAAAGCGGTTTTGTACTGATCTACTGGGTGGATCTGAATTTGATTGTATCCAAAGAACCCATCCATTAAGGATAGTGCCTCATGGCTGCCACAATCATCGATTATTTTGTCAATGAAAGGNACCCACAAAGTGTACGCAATGGGGTAAATGAAACCAACAACACGTAACTTGTCAATTTCATATTTGATAGCCGCAACTTTGGATGGGTGGAGGGGGTGTTTTTTTTTATGAATGGGGGCGATATCCGTTCAGGTGCCGATTCGATGTTCAACTATAAAAGGATCGAGGCCAGGCATCTCCGTATATGACCAGGAAAAAATGTCTCGGTATTCCTAAAAGAGAGCTTTGTAAGAAATAATTTCTTCCGGGGATCATATAGCGCCAATGGTGATCTCTTCTATAATGTCTGGTTTAATGGAAATGTCAATTTTGACTGTAGGGAAGATGTTGGCCATGTTGCCTTCTTCAAAAGCATCGGGGGCAGGGATAGGGTTTTTTAACTAGTCAATATGCCCTGGAGGAATAAAATCTTTGGTTTCGATTGCACACAGGGAGGCTTGGGTAGGGTGGTGAAAGGCCTCTTGTGAGAGAAAAGGCGCTCGATTATGGAGCACATTCCATGGGAAATCGAGAGTAGTGAGTTCCTCCAAGATATATTCATCGCAGTAGAAAATGCGAGAAGATAGGGGGTCCTGGGAGATGGTAGGGGGAACCATCAATGGGTAAGTGTTATTGTCCTTGAGGGATGAGGACGTAGAAGGGATATCGTGTACAGGGTGTGATGGATCACTTGACATAAACCAAATGTCATGACACTGTGGATGGTATCTCATTTGCGTGGAGATTGACGATGAAATATAATGAATGTCAGTAATGTGAGAAGTAGTAGGGAGAGCCCGAGGGGGCTCAGGTAGAGATGTGTGGCGTATTGTGGCTAATGTTTGGAGGAATTAAGGTAGAACTGGGAAATGATGAGTGTAATGGTCATATTCTAAGCATATGGCACACGCAAAATTGGTCTGTAATCCTTTCTTGCATGTGGTTGAGGACTCCGTAGTAGTGGTGGATGTACTTGGTGGAGTAGCAAGCAGAGGGGTTTCTCCAGGGAGTTGGATAAGATTGCGTAACTCAGGAAGACTAGGACATATGTTAGTTGGGTGTCCTTCTCTCTTGCATAGTTCACAAGGAGGTTGAGCTCGGGGAGTGAGTGGAGCTATGGGATCTTTCCTCCTTTGTCTTCCCCTAGTGGTGGTGGTGTTTCCGCTAGTTGGTGTTGGGGGTGGTATGGCAGGAGCCTATACTAGGATCTGTATCGGTGATGCCTCTGTCCGAAGAGGGAGAGATGGTGAAGGAACCATAGCGGGTGGATGGAGATACCATACAGGGATGGAGAGCACCATGTTGGGAAGTGTGAGAGTAGAAGCTACCTAGAATGCTTGGACTCTAGGTGGGGGGTAGAAAAATAGTATTTGGATAATCACTTGGGGGACTGTCTCCCAAACTGGGATTTTCCCCTGGATGGGGGGGAAATCCCAGACAAGTGGTGTTGTGGTGTTTTCAGGGAATTCCTGAGGTAGTGATTCTCCGACTGGTGGAACTTTGATGTGGGGAGATGTTTCAGTAAGAGGAGTATTGTCTCCAATATTTGTTCCATTAGAGGAAACTACACACACTTGTGCTGAAAGAGAAGTGTTTAGGAGAACTGGTGCTCCATGATAAGTCCCTAACAAGGATGGGTCTTTGAATATTCTAGGACCCATGTCGATGACCAAAAAATCATCTGAGCTAGTGCGGACAAGGGGGTGAATGTTATGAATGTTGGCAGAATGATTAGGATCGTAATGTGTAAGTTGGTCGATGGTGATGATCTTTCCTTTATGGGGGAACATCATCATACGAAACACAGAAGAAGCTACACCTTCATAACATACATGTAGCTACGTCTGAAAAAGATATTGTAATCAAGTGGGGCGTCGATAAATTCGATTTCAATCAGGCTGGTTTTGCCCCCAAGTTCTACGGGGAAATTTTGGAAGATCCCTTCAGGGAACGATGGTCGATCATCATAGGCTCTCAGGGTGATGGAAGATGGTAGTAGCTCAGGTGAGTCAAGTTTCTTCCATACTTCTTTGGACATGATGCATGTGGATGCACCTTCATTGATGATGCATCAATGAAATGTGATGTTCCAAATCTTAACTGGTATCTAGAAAGCTACCAACATAGGGAGGAGTGGTTCTTCATTATCTAAATCAAAGGTGATGAGTCGAGTATCAGCTGGGTCGACTGCCCCCAAGGCGAAAAACAAGGATTTTCATTGTGAGGGATAGGTTTGGAGGACCTCCAACACCGACATGGCTGTAGGAGGATGTGCTAAATCATCGACCAGACTGTAGTTATGTGCATCCCTAGCATGAGGTTTATGTACATTCTGTCGGAAAGGCATACGAGGTATACAGGGTTTTGGTTCAGTGTTAGGGTGGGGAATCATCAGTGGTTGTCCTGTTGTAGTTGGATTTGTTTATGAGGTGGTTGGTGTAGAGTCAAGAGGCAGGTTATATTGACGACTGCATGTTAGCAGAAGAATCTCTTCTTCGCTGGTAAGGAGGATATTGTGATTGGCCGAATTTCCAGGTTGATTGGGACCTGGGTTTTGATATTGCCTCATTTGTGGTGGGTCCGAGTTTATCTCTTGTTGGGTATTCATCAAACCTTGGTGTGGAATATGGTTTTTCAAAATAGTCGGTGGTGGTGGTTGCAAATAATTTTATGGGGGCTATTGAGGGGAAGGTGGTGCCAGAGGGCATTGTGTGTTCATGGATTCTTTCATCCATTTGTAATCGAAAATTTGGGGGCAGTGGTGAGTATAATGTCCATACTCACCACATAGAGCGCAAGGAAATTTATTTCAGGGGTTATTGTTCTTCCCTTGTCGTGATTGATTGTTATTGTTGCCCCCTTGGGGGTTTTGGTTTCCTTGATTTTGGTTTCCCTCAGCGGGATGGTTTTGTTGGGGATTATTTCCTCTTGGTCTTGGGTTGTTATTGTTTAGGTTTTTTCCTTTCTTCTTGGAATTATTCGGCTGATGGGCCATATTTTCTGTGTTCAACTATTCAAAAGTGTGAACTTGTTGAATGGGAGAGGGCTGAATAAAATTAACGTCGGCATGTGGTTGTCCTGGTGAAGGAGCAACCGACTGGGGAGGACCAGGAAATGAAAAATATGGATTGTTTTTTGGAGATGATCTTTATTGTTGAAATAATGTAACTCCAAAGAGCATTCTTATTATTATTGGATTAAATCCCCATTGCGGATTAATCATGTCATTATTATTATTATTGTTATTGGATTAATCCCCATTGTGGATTAATCATGTCGGTAATTGTATAAGGACCAAATCCCCTTTTGCGGATTGGTCATCAGACAATTAAAAAGGGCAGC